>JAWMAG010000011.1:5087500-5150000 GCA_037013455.1 Ceratitis rosa | reverse complement strand
TTACATGCCATACAGTATACGAAATAATCAGTCTATTGAAGAAACTTTTGGTGAGTGTATTATCTCGCGTCGTGGGCCTGTAGCGTGTTCTGCGAGATCGTGCGTTTTACCGCCGTTGGACTTTTTTTGTAAGCTTATGTGAAGATGTTTACGCTGATAAGCCCGAGACGATTGACGCCTTGGGAGAGAATATTCGGCTTATTATTGATATACGGTCTCAATCGCTGCAGAAGAAGGTCAAATTTTGGGCATCTTGGTTTGAATTTATTCGAGCCTGCGCGGTGGTCACTTGCCCGAAATCGTTTATAAAGATAACATTCTTGGCCATAACGTTAAATTATATGCATTTTATGTCTGATATATTTGGTTTTCTAAATTTTGCCAGCCAGTTGAAAGGTCAGTTTCATTGTTATACAAACTTAGCTGTTCAGTGTAGTAAGAAACAGAGGATCCACCTGTGGTTCAGGAAACCCGAACTATAACTGATTTCCTTTCAACGGTCTAGTGAATTTTACATGAATCCTTCAGGAGCGTCACTCGAAGAGGAAGATTAAGCTGGGTAGGTTAGATTTCGCTTTACATAGCCATGCTGATCCTTTGTATTGCCAGATGTAGCGAGTTTAAGAGAGCATTAATATCCAATTTCGCTACATCCTGCAAAGATCATAAATGTCTTAGACGAATTCTAGATAAGGCCTCTCTGTTTCTGGAAGATGTTCTAGTCATGTTTCTTTCTACACGTTCTACATGTACATGGATCGGTGCTTGAAATTCTGATTCAGTTCTAGTATGATGGCAACAGATTATGGCATGACATTAGGTCTATAATTGCCTGCTGTTCTTTCGAGACCGTGTAAGCAAAACGTGGGTATGTGTTCTCATTTAATGTTGACACATTCCATGTCACGTACAATAGATACGTTTTCAAGCTCTCTAGGAAATGCCATAGCACAGAATTTCAGGTATTTCATGTATTGGTTTGTCATTCTTGTAAATCTAATCAGCTATTTCGTTTCCCACAATACTCTTGCGTGATGCCCAGTGCATGCGCCTTTGTTTCCCTACAGTCATCTTTTCCACTGCCTTCCTACTCCTTGGGATACTTTCTCTGGTAATACGATATGAGATTAAGCCTAAATAGCCGCCTGCCTATTGACGTATATGTTGATAATTTCCATGTGGTTTGCTGTCGAATTACGGAAGATTGAAGTGTTGCTTGGGATCTCGCAAAAGATTATGGTGTCAGCCATTTTTGACTCGTCCGTGTAGATGTTAAATAAAACTCATTCTCATTTAGACCAAGTTTTCCTTTAATTTGTGAAGGGATGAGTTTTGTTTTCACCTAACGCCGCCAGTTTGTAGTTGAATTCATCCCAACTAAAGATTCTCTATGGATGGCGGCCGCGGGAGCCGCGTGGTTAGCATTGTGTACTGCCATTCGGAAGGCCCGGGAAAATTAATTTAAATAAAAAAAAATTAAGTTAAATTTTCTAACTGCGGTCGCCCCTCGGCAGGGAATGCCAACCCCTCCGAGTGTATTTCTGACATGAAATAAAGCTTCTCATAAAAAACCATGTCTTTCGAAGGCGGCTTGGTATAAACTGCAGGTCTCTTCATTTGTTGGAAAACCATCAAGACGCAAAACCACAAATTGGAGGAGGAGCTCGGCCAAAAATCGCTTCAGCAAATACAAAGCGCCAATTATATATATAAAGATTCTCTAACAAACCGTTGGATCAAAGAAATTTCCCAAGGTACTTTCGACGCCAAAAAACAAATTTACATAAGATTGTTTGTTATCGTACATGGAAGATTTTCTTCCTCAATTAGCTGAAACCCTGCTTTTCTCAAACGTAGTACTACAGAGCACCACCCACAGACTCTGCATTATACCGGTTCTGTGTTTCCTTTTTGTGGAGTTTAAATCTCAGTGTTAAATGCCTGATCCAGACCAATTTTTTGTCTAACTTTTATTGTAGGTCCACCGATTATGATAAATTTTGAAGGAGCTTTATTATTTAAGGTAGTTAACTCGATTATTGTCTTCGAAAACGACTTTCCAAGCTTGCTCGGCTATATTTTCTGGGTTTTCTGTATTCCTTTGACAGGAGATTTAATATTATTTTGGTTTTATATTTCTTGAAGGTTCTTAACATCAGCTTGGCTAAATGCAAAATTGGTATTAAAGAAGAAGTATACTTGGCGCCTAGCCTAAAAGCAGTTGGCTTAGCGGTGACTAATAATTCTGTTCCTTCCTCGGCCTATTTTCGTAGGTATGAACACAGTCGACAAGCCAGATACAGCAGAAACCCTTATCTTTGACTTATTATTTCTTACTAAAGAGATAAATGCTGCCGAACTGGTAAAAATTCATTGAGCTCATTCACAGCATTGCGCCCAACAAACTGCAATTAACCTGAACCTTCAATTAAATTTTTTTTTCTGACACATCAACCCATCAACCCATACAAAACACATTCGATCAACACCATTTCGATTATTATTTGCCTTGTAGCTTCCTGTTTGTGGAATGTAAAATGCAACAACTCTAGTCATTTTTATTACACTCTTATTTGTATTAATTTATTAATATGTATACATACATATATATATTATTTTATTACAGAAGAAAATGTTAAAAAATTTTAATGCCAACGACATTATGAGCCATCGGTCAGTGTCTGTGCAATCCTTCCTTCAAATGTCCTACATTGTTGGTGGCTTTTCACCAAGCCAGTTTTGCACTTGCTTCTACTATTACCGTTAAATATGTATATATGTATATCACGTGTGTATAATAGCCTACTCTGCACTTGTTTTATTATTATGTACGAGGGTTGCTCTTTATATTTCGGAATTGGGCAACAATCCCTGCAAGTGACAATTTTATCGTAAAGTCTGACATTTTTGATGTTTTACATTGACATACGATCGCTATTGGTGTTGCTTACAGTTATTTAAAATATTTATCGCGGCCAAAAAACGGAATTAAATCGTGAATATTTTTGCGCGACTATTTTTTACAACTTTCGAGTGAGTCAATGTAGCAGGGCATCGATGAGCTTAATTCAATTTTTGGCGATGAACGATCAAGAACCAGTGTTTATCGATAGTATGTTGAATTAAATAGAGGTCCGCAGATCCCTCCAAGATGAATTTCGTGAGGGTCGCCCAAAATTAGTTGTCGTTCCGGAAACTATTGATGCTGTGGGCAAACTGATATCGCAAAATCGTCATGTGATCTATCGTAAGATTGAAACAACTATAGGTATTAGTGGTACAAGCATTAATATTAGCTCAAGCAAAAAGTTCATTCGGTTTTTTTTTTATTGATTTTTTAAAATATGATAACTTTGTGTACATTTGTCCAATTTAAGTCAAATATGCGCCGTTTTGTTCGTAAACTTGTTGCCAACGAGATGCCAACATTATTATACCCCTCTCGTAGAAGGCTACATCCCTATTGGCAAAAAACTCGGAGAGCCAATTTTCACAGGCCTCTCTTGAGGCCAACTTCTCACCATTAAGCGCGTTCGCCATGGACAGGAAAAGATGGTAATCACTTGGTGCCAGGTCCGGACTATAAGGTGGCTGTATTAGGACCTCCCATCCGAGCTCCTGGAGCTTCTGGCGCGTCACCAAAACGTGTGTGGCCGGGCGTTGTCCTGATGGAACACAACTCGGCCTCTGTTGATCAAAGATGGCCTCTTCTGGTTGAGTGCTGCCTTCAAGCGGTCCAGTTGTTGGCAATAGAGGGCCAAATTGAGCGTTTGGTCATAGGGGAGCAGCTCGTAGTAGATGATTCCTCGCCAATCACACCAAACACACAGCAAAACCTTCCTGGCCGTCAATCCTGGCTTGGCCACCGTTTCCACCGGCTCTCCGCGTTTCGACCACGACCGATATATAAGAAGCACACCCTCGTACATATGAATGTTATGTGCACGTAATAAAATCGAATAGAAATGTCGCTTTATTATATCTGGGGGAAAAATGAAATAAGATCAAAAAAAGTAAACAATTTCCATGCATATGTAGTACTAATAGTAGTAGTGATATTTAGTTTGAAATAAATATGTATGTATGTACATATGTAAGCCGAAAATACACATGATGTACATCCAATGTTATACATACTAAAAGTTTGTTAAGTTTTTTCTCCGTATTTGGTTTCATTTTTTGTCTTGTTTTATTGATTGATTAACAAAGTAACTTTGTTGTCATATTTATTAGGAAGAAGAGGAAGAAAATACTTCAGTGGAGGAAAATAAGAAAAATCACGCTTATCATGTACTTTGTTTTGAAATTGATTGTTACCAAATGATTGGAAGACGCCCGCGGTAGCCAAGTGGATAACATTGCATAGCCTGGTACGCCCAACATCCATAAATTATAGAAAATTAATTTAAATAAAAAATTAAGTTAAATTTTCTAATTGTGGAAGGTTTGAACTTTCTCCCGAAGCGAGGTGTTGAGTTGGGTATGAGACCCACCAGTTAGAAATCAACTCCATAAGAAAAAAGACACAGGCTCGGATGAGAGACCCCACTTTTGATGTTAGCCATGGCGAATGTATCAAGAATTCCGATTTGAGCGCATGCAGCTGGATTGTCCGATCTAGAGCAAGCACTCTTGTATGAAGGTAATCAGCCATGGAAGTGGGTTTACGCTTCTTAAGCTTCGGAGGCTGATCTTGAAAACCTATATTTCATGCACTCATTCCTTGCCCGTGGGCGACCAACCAGGACTGGTCGGGTCAGGACTCGAATCTATGACCTTCTGCTTGGTAGTACACACTGTTAACGACTCTGCTATTGGGGGAGCCAAAAGAAAATTTAGGTCTTTCCATTGAATTGAAATATAGCTGAACATATATACATACATACAGATGTACATATACTCGTATATGTATTTGATTATGTATGACTTGTGCTATTTTTATTACCGTTATTTGTATATACATACATAGGTAGACATACATACATACCCAAATTTATTATGACATTTCACAAAATTTTTGTGGTAAAACAAATAATTAATTTTCTTCTTTTACTCTTCTCTTTTACACTTCCTTCCGCCTCTCTTTGCTCTACACATTCATGCTGGGCGTGTTTTGGAAATTTTTATTGTATTTGTTTCGCAACACAAATAACATTTCGCATTTATTCGGCTGAAAACTTTAAACTAAACAATAACTACCAACAACAACAGCAACTACAATAAGGCTTTAAAGTAAAGAAAATTCCAAAAGCTAAAAAACCAAAAAGAAGAAAAATCAAACAAAACAAACCGAAAATTCACTGGCGCCATTTGGGGGAAGCCAACGACGAACGTCCACCAAATAACTGTTAAAGAAAAGTACTACATAACCACCGAACCAGCGGCGACACGCATCAGCTATAAAACAACAACGACAACACCACGAACTATCAAAACAAATCGAGAAAGAGAGAATCTCAGTGAAAAAGTGAAATTTTCGCCAAACGTCGCCCAATAAAAACAACCGGAAACACAATGGTAACAGCACAATTGGCAATTCGTCGCAGTAGCAACGCCAACAACAACAACAACATTAACAATAACAAACAACACAAAAACAGCAAGAAGCAGAGTGGAACTATGTGCAGCACCAGCAACGTTGGCAGCACTCAAATGAAATGTCGCCGTAATGGCGTTGGCGTCGCCTCAGCGCCATCACTCAGTCTGGGACTTTGGTTGCTGCCCGTGCTGTTGGTGTTGCTGGCGTGGCAGCAGCAGCCATGTGAGGGACGTTATCTGCCGACAAGGTCACATGGCGACGATTTGGATAAGTTACGCGAATTAATGTTGCAGGTGAGTTGTATGTATGTATGTGAGTGCTTGTGTGTGCGCAGAGAAAAGCAAATATGTAAAGATAATACGCTTTGTGTCAAATGCTGACCATGAAGTAATGTGGGAAAGTGAGTTTTCAACCAAAATACAACAAACTAAAATGAAATAACATAAATTAACATAAAATTAAAACAAATAAAATATAAATTAAATGAAATTGAAATAAATTGAAATAAAATAAAATTAAATAAAATGAATAAAATAATATTAAATAAAATAAAATAAAATTAAATTAAATAAATTAAAATAAAATTAAATAAAATTAAATTAAATAAAATACAAATTAAATTAAATTGAAATAAAATAAATTAAAATAAAATTAAATAAAATAAAATAAATTAAAATAAAACAAAATAAAATAAAATAAAACAAAATAAAATAAAATAAAGCAATAAAATAAAATAAATAAAATAAAATAAAATACAAAACGAATTCATTAAAATAAAATAAAATAAAAACAATAAAAAATAAAATCAAATAAAATAAAATTGTGTTATAATAAACTTAAAATAAAATAAAGTAATGTAAATTAAAATAAATTAAATTACATAATAAAACCATAATAAAATAAAATAAAGCAAAATAATAAAAATCCACTAAATAAATAAAATTATATAAAATAAAGCAGATTTAAATAAGATGAAATAAAATAAAATAAAATAAAATTAACTGAACTAAAATAAAATAAAATAAAACGAAAAATAACATAAAATAAAATAAAATAAAATAAAACATATAATGAAACAATTTAAAATGAAATGAAATAAAATAAAATAAAATAAAATAAAATTAACTGAACTAAAATAAAATAAAACAAAATCAAATAAAACAAAACAAAAAAGATAAATTGAAATAAAAAAATGAAAAAAAATTAAAATAAACTAAAATAAGAACAATAAAAAAATAAAATCAAATAAAATAAAATTATATTAAAATAAAATAAACTAAAATAAAACATAATAAAATAAAATAAAGCAAAATAATAAAAATAAAATATATAAATAAAATAAAATAAAATAAATTAAAATAAAATAAAATAAAATAAAATAAATTGAAATTAAAATTAAATAAAATGAAATAAAATAAAGTAAAATAAAATAATATAAAATAAAATAAATTGAAATTAAAATTAAATAAAATCAAACTAAATAAAATAAAATAAAATAATATAAAATAAAATAAATTGAAATTAAAATGAAATAAAATGAAATAAAATAAAATAAAGTAACATTAAACAAAATAAAACGAATTACAATAAAATAAAATAATAATGATATATAATAAAATAAAATAAACTAAAATAACAAAACAAAAAAATAAAATAAAATATAAAAAATAAAATAAATAAAGTTGAATGATATAAAATTAAATAAAATTGAATAAAATCGAATAAAAATAAATAAAATTGAATAAAATCAAATAAAATCAAACAAGATCATATAAAATAATGAAATAAAAAAATAACGATAATAAAAAACTTAAGTTAGAGAAAAAAGACCAAGAAATTGACAATAAAATGAAAGCAAACGAATTAAAGAAAAAACAATTGGCATCCAAAAATATTGTAACCTACCTTCTCTTACGGCTCCATTGCTATTTACAAATATACATATGTACATGTATGGTTATAATATAAGCTTCCTCTCTCCTTTCGAAAATATTCAGAAATGTGTTTTCTTTGGAACTCACTTGTATTAAAATATTCGTACTGTGCCTTCATGTAGCTCTACACCTTTTTTTACACACGCCCATATATATTTCTGTATACACCAATACCTTTGGGAATGCCACCTGTAAAGCTTGATTTACTTACTACCAACAAACCAAAATTGGTGGTTCACCAAAATTATTTTGGTTACTTTACCTGCGGTCTCAAAATGTAGAAAATATTTTTACAGATAAATTAATTTATTTACTTATTTTTTCCTTGGCACTGCATCGAATTGCATTACGGACATGAGTGGGGCGTAATTGATGCAATAAAGTAGTAGCTGTGTGGCGGACAGGCTTGGCATAGTGGTTTGTTGGCTACCTGAAAAAATGTAAAAAATGCAGAAAAATTCAGAAAAAAGAAAACAAAAATGAAGATAAATCAAATTGTAATCAGTTGAAATGAAATGAATGGCAATTTCGATCGTGTGTGACGCGCATGTGCGGAACACTTAAATTTCAATTACCTCAAACAAAAACATGAACACTAGACGACACGGTCAGAAGACGCTGGCTGTGCTGTGGCGGAGATGGGAGGGCATTGAGGGTGGTATTCGATTAATTTTTTAACTTGAGGAAAGTAAAATTTTGTAACTAATCTTTTATGCCCTTACGTGTACGTGTATGTGCCATATTGGATTGAAGAAGATCACCAGAAATTGCGCCTAGCAATCATATTCATATGAATTATATAAATGACAATCTCTTAGGATGGAACGGGAAGTAGAAAATACCAATTCCACAAGTATCGGTATTAAAAGGTAATAAAGGTTAGAGATGGGTAAAAATATCGATAATTTAAGAAAATAGTCGATAAATATTGTTGTTAATTTTGAAATATTTATTTGCTTTTATTTTAGCGGTTTCATGTGAGAGAGAAAAAACAAATTTTTCTCGAGAACGGCGGGTTTTAGCTGAGGCAGATCGATTTCTCCAGGTTTGGAGGCTCAACGAGTAGAAGAAAATCTCCAAATCCATCCGCTCCGACGGAATAATCATGCTGATTCTAAAACATCTGGACCCAGCGAGGACAGACTCTCTCATTTAGTCCACCACTTTGCCTCTGTTCCCGTCTTTCACACACAATCTGAGCTCTGCAATACATCAGCATGGTTTTCAAAAAGAGCACAGCACGCACTATACCCTAAAAAAGCCTCTGGTTAACTCATGGTCTTAATCAAAATAAAGTCTGGGCGTGAATTGATCTGTAGCACTGGAATTGTCGAAAGCTTGTCCTGCTCTCGGCTCCAAAAGGTCGACAGTCCTAGGTAGAACTTCGAGGTGTCGAAGCTCAGGAAAATTAAACAAAGCAGTTCCGGAGTATGGTGATCACTCTGCATTACTGATTACTAGAGGATGACTCCTTAGTTTTCTATACCGATGACCGTTGTTGTTGTTGTAACCACAAAACATTCCCGAATTGGGTTCCAGTGAATATTGCGGGAGTGACAGTCCTTGGGCGGTATAAAGAACAGACTGTCAGGGGAACTATTGGATTTCAGTCGCCTCTTACGACAGGCATCCCTTACCACGGGTAAATTCTTGAGCTCCTAACCCGCAGGGGGACCGATGACCGTTTAAAATTGGCGGTTGACCAAGATATTGATGACCTTACCTACTTCCTCACTGCACAGTATTTACAACTACAGCCGGCGAGATTCACGGTGATCCCTGTAACTTGCTGAACGAAAGAGTGTCGATTCGATCTGAACGTGAATCCCGCATAGACAGCCTGTACTTCTCCATTCCGCATACGGCCTAGATGGGGACCAAAGTACAGAGCCGCAAGGAAATCGCAAAGACAAAGTAGTGTTGCTCGCAACCCGACAAGTCAACCAACTAAGAACTAGCGAGATGTGGATGGAAATTATACAAGCCTGACAGCCCACCTCTTTGAGGGCCATAACCGAAATCTTTCTAACGTCGCCTCTAATCCATTTACTTAGTGAGCCAACCATGTTCCTAGTGGCGGTTTATAATGCTATACTGTGCAATCAGGATTTGCTGGGATGTTAACGCAGGGCTCATTCTTCAGTCACCTGCTAGAAACTGGTATATCAGAAATGAACTATTTGCCCCACGGACTCCATTCAGCATTACATCCTAGAACCACTGCAAATAGGGAGGCTTAAACGCAATTCACAGCGAGCCTGGCAATATCCACGTTTTTCCTGGAAATGACGTCAACGGAATGGTGCCATCACCCAAAGCAGATGAAGATTTCGAGCTGTCTCGTGAGACCCGTGAAATGCTGGCACAATAAAGGTCTTGAAACCATAGCAGCCTCAAATTTTACTTATACAGGTTCGATGGCGATATACCCGACATAAGAAAACAGGGCTATATCCTTTCCCATCTCATTCTGTAGTCTATATGATATCTTTAACTTCGTAGAAAATACTCTCCAAAGTGATTTTTTTACAATACCTGAGATTTGATATAAAATTTTAAGTCCAAAACTTTTCTTTAGGTGCTGCCAGAGTCGAATTATAACCAAAATCCGTCTTAATAGAAAATTTCTCTCCTGCTGAGAGACGGTGTCTAAGAAGAATTTAGAACCTGTCCACTTCAGTGTCTACCGGTGTACCAAATAACGGTTTTTACGCCACCAGAAGAGAAAAAGAAAGAAACGAATTTGAAATGAAACCTGCTGACAAGTCACGCCAATATCATAAAAATAATAAAAATTGAAAAATTGCACTTACATCACAGCGGTAAGCTGGGCAAGCGCCAACAAACAACAAGAAGATGAAGAAACATAAGACAAAAAACAGATAGCCAGACAACAACAAATATATACCCACACACAGAGAGGGGAAACTGCAACTAAAAGCATCAAAATTACGGCGAGTATCCAAAAAAAGTGATCGCAAAACAAGAAGCAGCAACAAAAAGTCATGCGGTATGCCACTTACGGGCAATGATGCCAGAAAAAAAAAAATTTGTTAAAAAATGCGTGCAAAATTTTACTAATTGGCCTGGCAACGTTAAGTGGAGAGAATGTGGTGGCGAGTAGTAGCCTGATGATGATGCCACCGCATGTGTTCAAGTCGTTTGCTGCCACTTACTCGCTGGGGATATATTTTTTTACGTTTAAAAATCTCCTGCTGTTTTGTTGTTGTGACAATTTTCTTTGCTTTTTGTTGCTTTATTGTTGCACGCAATTGGTCGTAATGATAATGCGCTTAAATTGCACTTAATGCAGTGCAAAAACAAAAATAGTAACACCAGTGTAAGAGCAGAGTGAGCGCAGGTGGTGCATCCGAAACCGATGAGGAACAACAATTTTTTTTTATTATTAATTCACATTCCATTTCATACCACATGGACCATTTCGACTGCTTCTTCTTCTTCTTCTTCTTTCTGCTAAAACACATATTGACGCGCCTCGCAGCTGTGTGGCTATTGCATGCCTCTGTCGTCATGTTATGACAGGTTGCACGTGCGCACAGAATTTCCGCTTCTTTTTCACAATCTTATTTATTTTCAAATAAAAATGTGGTTTCGAAAGCAATAAAACAACAAAAAAGCCATACATTTTAAACGCTTTAGAAGTGGAAGTGTCCGAATTCAAATATTTACTTGCCACAAGTGTAATTAAGAAGCGCCAGCCTTCTAAACGACGTTTGCGCATGCGTCTTAGTGCATCGGACAGCCGTTTCGCCTTTTTCATCTTTTTCGTTGCATCTCTACATATGCAAACGTATGTGTGTGCGTGTGTGTTTGATAAATTGCATTTAACGGCGTGTGTTGCAATTGCAAATTGATTGTTGCAACAACTGCGCTCTAACGGCGCGTTGGTTAATCAATTGAGTCAGTCCACGCTCATGCGCTGGAATTTTTTGGCAATTCACCACCATTTACGCGTGCATCAATAGAGTTATTGGTGTGGCAGAGACTGGTTTATGCATTCTTCACAGTGGATCTTCCGCTCTAAACGCAAGCCAACGCATGTGTGTTGGCACTAAATGTTGCCATCAACCAGTGACCAAATATTGTTGTTATATTGAGCAATCATAATTGGTTAATCTGTAGTTAATGTGATTCACCGGCGAAGGCTTAAGAAAATTAATTGCTGGAAGTTGTTTCAAAGTGGAAGTCGCCATATGGTTGGAGACAGGTTCAGTCACAGAATGCTTATGAAAAAACGAAGCTGTTAATATTAGGCTAAGTTCTTACATTGTGCATTAGATTGTGCGTTTTTTCGAAAATTAAGACTTTATTGTGAAAAAAATTGTTATACATTTAATGTTCAAAGTATTGCCTATCGGAAGCTACGATGCTTGCCTATCTTTCTGGCAGTTTGTGGATTTCTGATACCCTGTTCTGAAGTGAAGCGTACTCCGGTGAGGACAAGTGGTAATCGGAAGGTGCTATGTCTGGGCTATAAGGTGGGTGAGGTAGAACTTCCCACCCACAGTTTTTCAAATAGTTTTTAACTGGCCTTGCAACATGTGGCCGAGCGTTGTCATAATGAAAAATTATTGATTCGTGTCTGGTCGCATATTCTAGCCGTTTTTCCGCAATGGCATTTTTCAAACGAATCAATTGTTTTTGGTAGAGGTCCCCATTCATCGTCTGACCCAAATACATTGTATAACCTTGGCACCATGGATATTCGACTTTGCCGTGGATGTCGATGGGCTTAACATACGATCTCTTTCGCTTTGGGTTATCATAATGAATCCATTTTTCATCGCCAGTGACTTCTTTTGATGGCGTTGAAGCAACATGTCCGACATGCAGAATCGACGTTCGACGTCTCTTGACTTTAATTCATAAGGCACCCAATTTCCAAGCTTCTGGATGAATCCTAATGATTTTAATCGTCTGGAAATGGTTGCTTGATCAACTTCTAATACTTTTGCAAGTTCTTCTTGTGTCTGGCATGCATCTGCGTCTAGCAATGTCTCCATTCCTTCGTCTTGAAATTTTTTTGGCTGTCCGGGTCGTTCCCCGTCGTCTAATGCGAAATTGCCACTTTTAAACCGTGCAAACCACTTTTGGTACGTTCGTTCGGCTAAAGCATGGTCACTATAAACATCCCATAAAATACGATGGCTTTTTTCATGCTAAAGTAATGAAGAAGAACTCCCCGCAAAAACACTTTAATTGGTACAAATATCAACATTTTCAAATGAATGAAACAAATTGTTGTTCACCGCACGAATTAATGCATACAATGTATCTTAAACGCAATGAACATGATCATAACTGGAGATGAACATAGGATTGTTTACAATTACGTCAATTGAAAACGGTCATGGTCCAAGCATGATGAAGCGCCACAAACCACTTCAAAGGCTGATAGGTGTCATATTCCACCAGGGATAGACGGCACACATCTTTAGCCACTCGGCAAAGAGAGCTTGGCTGGGAACTGCTGGTGTATCCACCATATAGCCCTGACCTTGCACCATAAGACTACCATTTCTTTCGATCTTTACAGAACTCATTAAATATTAAAACTTTCGAAAATGACGAGACTATAAAATTGTGCTTGGTTCAGATGTGTGCAGATAAAGGCCAGAAGTTCTATGAGGAGTGGTGAATAATGATGTTGCCGGATAGATGGCGAAAGATCATCCAACAAAATGGAAATTACATTGTTGATTAAAGTTCATTATAAAATTAAAAAAAAAGTATATTTACTTTCCTTTAAAAACTCGCCGGTATCTTTTGGGGCAACGCAATACATTAGGTTTGTCGACTATGGAGGTTCATTTAGCTGCTTGTTTAGCCACTCTTATTCTTTCATCAGCCCCAAGCACGTAAGATCTGCAACTTTGCTGAGGTTAGTCCACTTAAAAATTGGCTGAAAAACGAAGATGGTGTCCATAACAGTTTTGATGTTCGTCCTAAGTTAGAGATGTTCCAGTTGCGTACAGTTTGAGAGGAATCTACCTCATATGCGCCGGTAGGAGCCTGTTTCTCCGCTGTTTGTGTGACCTTCATATTTACATGAGTTGTTCTATGAGCCTAACGGCGTATATTAAAAGCTTACTATTGAGTCTATATAAGAGTGAGCTGATACAAAATATAATTTTATTCCTCCCAGAGGGGTGACGGAAGCCAGAAAATTTTGTTTCCAGTCATTCTGGATTTGACCAGGATTTAAATTTTTCAACCTCCGCATGGTAGTACGTACCAAACCACATAACTGTCTCGCTGTGTACTAGATTTACAGGTGATGTCAAAAGCTCTTCCATTCCAGTGTTCATGTCGGTTTCCGATTTAATTCAATTTTACCTAACTACTGTCGAGTTAGCTGGCGCTACTTCCTTTAGCTGATAAGAGGGGTCCTGATATATTTCGTGAGTGAGAGTGCCAAGTTCCTAGCAGTAAAAAAAAAACGGATGGCTCCGAATGCTTGACATTTCTCGTCGACCATAATTTGTCAATAATTAATTCAACGAACTCAAAAATCAATGAATTATCCATATGAGATCGGAGAGGGAGTTTGGAGATGTAAAAATTACATATTAGTGAAAAGGAAACCAACCTGCGGAGCCACCCGTTTAATTTTCCACACTTTGGTTTACGCGAACAGGATGTTTTTCACAAAAAAGTTACCCCAGAGAAGCAGTTAAATAACTAAGTAAATTTTTAGTCAGCAGCCAATCCCTTCTAATTCATCCCAAAAAGATCCAACCAGCCCATAACTGTTTACCAATTAAGTTTAACACATTAAAAGAGAAGAAAACTCTAAATATACATATATACAATACATATATCACTCAAGTAGTTTGAGAAGTAATCTAGCAACGGGAGTGCGGAGGATCCTAACTGCTCCTTAGTAGTAGGCTACTCAATTACCATCTATTCATCGTTCATCGATAACGGAAAGATATTATCCTTCTGTGGGCTTATTTTGAGTGTGATTCATAGTGGTGCTAGAGATTGACATTATGAAATATCCCAGCGTTTCTATGTGAACAAATTGACTAATGACAGCTATTACCTTTCAGAATAAGTACCGGCTTCTTGAGAAAACCCCTCGGAAGCAATGGATTTGAATATTAAACAAGGATTTTAAATCATTTTTAATCACCTTCTTTCCCTTTTTCTTCGCTAGGTAAAAATCTAATCCGGTCTCTCTGAACCTAGTAATTTTCACCAAGATAACTAGATGGCTTAATTAATATGGAAGAGCTTCAATTGTTGCAATGTGACCAAGATAAAGTGGCCGATTTCTTTTCTACCAATAAAAGCAGGGCGTTTCTTAGTCGCTGAAGCTATTTTTGACCGAGCTCCTGCTCCAATTAGTGGCTTTCCAAAATAAAAGAAGGGACCTAGAGTTTATTCTAAGCCGCTTCCGAGCGGTCAATGAATTTATCTATTTTCTTGTCAGAAATACACACGGAGATCTTAATATTCTCTGCCGAGGGGCGACCATAATTAGAAAATTAAATTTTAGATGTTGGTCGAATTAGAACTCGAACCTTGGCTATTGCGGCCGCCTAGAAAGTTTAGTTCACTAAAAAGAAAGGATATAGGATATAGATATTACAATGATAGGTCTTCGTACCTCTGAGAGCTGCCAAACTGAAAAAAATAACGAGTTTAAGAGTAGGAAATTAAAAGAGTTTCTGCCGGTCAAGGTCAAGATCAAGTTTTTATCGATCACTTCTAAGTATGTCGTAAAGCAGTATGTAGTGAAAGAAGGAAAACGGGAACCAACCAATGAAAGAGTTTGATTTTTGAATTGTTCTCAGCAACGTGGATTGCTATTTAATTTTTTAACAGTAATAATACTTGTAAAGGAGTCAAGTGGAGTGGATCATCTCCCGACAAAAGCAAAATTCAATGCAAAATTTTACCTCCTACCTCATCTTTAAATGTTTTTATTATTTGCTTTATGTGAAAAATGCACAAAAATCTCAATACATTTATTAATAAACTTTATTATCACTATTTTTTCATTAACGCTCACTTCCGCTATAGGAAAACATAACAGACGCTTTCGCAGCGACCTCTAAAAAAATTACATAAAAAATTTGTAATAGAGGAAATGCAGTAAAAAACAATTCGTTTGGGTCATAAATTTTCAAATGTTTATTAAATAGTAAGCTATCACCTGGGGGCACAAAGCTAGAGGCATATACAAATACATATGCATATTATATATATATATAAATAGATGCATTTGCATTAAAAAAATAAAGAAAAAAAGTTTAAATTCAATTTGACACACTGGCTTAACTAATTTTTGGCTAATTTTGCGATTTATGTGCTGCAACACCACCTCAAGCTCGTACATATGTATGTACGTACTCGTAAATGTATTTATTTATTTATTGCTTTGTTTTGCATATAAAGCTTTTATTGATAATATGTACATATGTATGTACGTATGGTAAATCGGGTTTAAATTGATTTTGGCTGATTTTTTTTTTAATTTAGAAAATGGAAAATTATTCATAAAATCTAACCGTTAAAATGGTAGCAATTTTATTTTTTACTTTTCAATACCTTTTTTTGAATTTTTTTAATGCATTTTTTATTGATATTTCGCTATTTTATTTCGGTGTTTAAAAACTCGTTTTTTTATTTGATTTTGTTTTTTAATTTTTTTTAAACGTTTTCTATTCATATTTTATTGTTTAAAATCTCGTTTTTTTATTTGATTTTTTTTTTTTGATTTTGCAAAGCATACTTATTAATGACTCATAAAAATTTATAGAAAAAAATGGTTTTGTTCATTTCTTGGAAGAAGAAAGTTATTATGTACACACATTTTGTAGACGTTTATGCAATTTGTGGCACAATTATCCGGCTGATGGTTCCCGCACAGTGTTTCAGTCACTTGATGTCGCTCTACATACACTTTTGTTTGCTTTACAGATTAAATCTTTTGGAAATTTTCTATTTTTTTCTATACAATTTACTTTCTGGCTCTCACCAACTCTTAATCGAGTGAAAATTAATCACAAGACATGAGATTTTCTCTCCAACTATCATTCCATCCATTATTTTTTCATAACAAAGCCCAGTGATAATTAAATGTCGATAGTTTGATTCATAAAGATATTCACCTCTACAGTTCTTCAGGCACACCGGTTCCTTTCGGACGAAAACTGCAAGTCGCTAGTGGTGAACATAGTTTAATATCACTTTTAATTTTTTCACGAAAATATACCACTGTTGGTTTGCGAATTTTTTTGCCATCTCATCAAAGTGTTTCCAATGCTCTTAACCAACATAAACAAGCAAGAGATTTTCGGTTTAATGCTTAAGTGGAAACTTACTGCTTGTTGGTTGTAATAGAAAATATCCGTCATTGAGCATTTCTTTATTACTTCATTAAGTACACAAATAATTGTTAAAAGCAAAGAAACAAAAATTAAATAAAAATCCACAATGATTATGATTTTTGAAGGTTCGTTACGGTAATCGATTCGCCGAATTTACTGCGCTAATGTTAACAAATAAATATGTAGTGGGGTTATTTGTTGTTGTAATATTAAATTGATAATAATAATAATTGTAAATTTATAATGATCTCTGCAAAACTTGATAAAATCTTTTATCAAAAAAAAAAAATAATAATAATATATTAGGTTAAGTGAAAAGTTCGTTCGGTTTTTATCTAAGAGATGGCGTTATTGTCCATAGTACTAGTGTTACGTGTCGCATCATGTCATACCATACGGCGCTGAAAACGTGTTTCTTCGCGCTAAAAGCTTGTCTTTGAGAGTTTTTCGATTGATTGACTCAGTACGTTGTGAGCACTTGTCAAAGATGGACACCAGCAGAGAAAATTCGCTAAATTTTACAATTTTTCTTTGATCAAGGCGAAAAAGCAGCCAAAGCGGCTGAAAAAAATTAATTTAATTTATGGGCCCGATACTGTAAACGAACGTGTAGCACAAAAGTGGTTTGCTAGGTTCCGTTCCGGTAATCTTGATGTCAAAGATTCACCACGCGTCAGGAGGCCTGTCGTCGAAAATTGCGATAAAATCATGGAAATAGTGGAAACAGACCGTCACGTGAGCACTGATTTAGTTGCTGAGGAACTAAATATAAGCCAGAAAACCGTTTGGAACCATTTGCATAATCTTAGATTCAAAAATAAGCTCGATGTTTGAATGCCACACGAACTAATGCAAAAAACCACGATGGACCAAATTTCCATCTACAAATCACTGCTGAATCGCAACAAAATGGACCCATTTCTGAAGCATTTGGTGACTGGCGATGAAAGGTGGATAAGTGGATCACTTACGACAACGTCAAGCGAAATCGGTAGTGGTTGAAATGCGGTGAGCCGGCGGAAACGGTGGCCAAGCTAGGATTGACGGCCAGGAAGGTTTTGCTGTGTGTTTGGTTGTTTGGTGGGATTGGCAAGGAATCATCTACCACGAGCTGCTCCCCTATGGCCAAACGCTCAATTCGGCCCTCTACTGCCAACAACTGGACCGCTTGAAGGCAGCACTCATCCAGAAGAGGCCATCTTTGATCAACAGAGGCCGAATTGTATTCCATCAGGACAACGCCAGGCCACACACGTCTTTGGTGACACGCGAGAAACTCCAGGAGCTCGGATGGGAGGTTCTAATGCACGCACCTTATAGTCCGGATCTGGCACCAAGTGATTACAATCTTTTCCTGTCCATTTCCATGTCTCAAGAGAGGCCTGTGAAAATTGGCTTTCCGAGTTTTTTGCCAATATGGACGCAGCCTTCTACGAGAGGGGTGTAATGAAGTTGACATATTTTGAAAAATCAATAAAAAATCGAACGAACTGATTTCTTTACCAATTTAAATTAAAATAAAATGAAATAAAAAAACACCAAAACCAAATAAAATGAGATTAGAAAAAGTAAATTAAAAAAAAATATATAAAAGAAAAAGGGAAACGAAACAAAAAAAATTAAAATAAATAAAAAATGTAATATTAATTAATAAATAAATTAATTGAAATAAAATTATAAAAAATTAAATTAAGTAAAAAAAGGAAATAAAAAATATATAAATATAAATAAAATGAGAAAAAAAAATAATTATGCTATAACTGTAATTTTTAAACATCATCAAACTATCAGTAAACTATTGAATTTTTTTCGTCTCTATTTTTTATTTTTATTTTTATTTTAATATTTATTCTTTGTTTTGAATATCCTCTTTATATAATCTCTCTTCACCTAATCTAATACCTTAAGTAACTAATGCTGCTATCTTACAAGAAGAGTTTATAAAATTTATCTCCTCTAAATATGTTTGTCATGTACATTATTTCCATTTCTGCTTTCAAAAGCTGAAGTGTTGAAGATAAGGCGTCTGCAAAAATCATTACGACAATTAATTGCATTATTTGGCAATTTTTCAGCCAACCACTTGGGCGATAGTGGATAGTGTAAAAATGTTTCTATGAGCCGTATTATTTCTCAAATGTCATGCCATGTTGTGTGGTAAAAGTTTATTTGTTTGTTTGTTTTTTTGCGTACTTAAAACTTTTACACATTGTTAAACACTAAAGCAGGGAAACAGGTGATAATTTGCTGAGGAGAAGGTTAGTGTTGAAGGCGGGTGGCAAAGAGAAGTGCATTTGATGACGGAAGGAGGCGATACTCTTAACTCAATTGACATGAAAGAAAAATCTCTGCCCTGCAGGAATATGCAAATTTGTCTATTATTTAAGTGTAAGTTTAAATGAATGATACCACTTTTGCGCTGACAGTTTTGTTAAATTGAGAGGTTTATGCCGTTTTTCTATGTTTAATTTTTTATTTATAAATTTAAGCATTATCGGAGGAAAGAAATTTATTTTTTTATTACTTAAGCTCGTTTCTTTCGTTTTGTTTTGATAAACTTTTTGCTATGTCATTTAAAAATATTTCTCTTTTTTGCTTTGTTGCGAAGCGGAAGTTGCTTACATAATGACATACGAATTTTTCTCAACCATTTTCCACATCATTAATCATTTTTGTTCAATTTCTCAACAGCTTTTTAAGTTATTTTTGTTAGTAATAATAAATTTAATAAATATTTTCTTGATTTCAATACTAAAATACAAACATATGTATGTATGAATAAGTAAAAAAAATTATCTAATTTATTTTGAATTTCTCATCAAGTCTGCTCAACCATCGCATATCGATTTTGAACTTGCCTACTGCCACAATTATCTAAATAATTTGCTTTCCTTTTCCGCTAATTCGTTGGCCTTTTATAATTATTAGTTGTGTCTGCCTGCCCCGTCCATTCATTTATTCATTCACTCATCCATTCACAACTAATTCTCATCTGCTCTATTCAGCAAATTTGCCAACGGCATTGGCGGCATTGCTTCAAAAAATCGTTTGCGGTTGAGGTTAATCGTCTGCTGGTAATCTATAATCGTTCGTCTGTCGACCACAATAGGTTAACTGGTGTAATTTTCGTGGTCGGTGCTTTTAATTCACAAAACAGAAATTTCAAAAAAATTGCTTTATTTTTTCATAAATCCAATTTCGAAATTTCGCTCTAAAATAATTTTTCGAATAGAAAAAAATTATGAAAAATTATTATAATAAATTGACTTTAGTGATCCACAGACTCTCATTAATGTTATTAAGGTCTTCGTATTATTCATTCTTTTTTATATTTTAATATTTGACAATATTTTGAGTAGGAGGAAACTCTTTTTGAATGCTTGATCTATGATCATTCCCCTCGTAGAGAGGGAGTTCTATAGCTAAGTTTGGGGTAGAGTCCAATTTTGTACTGTTTTTATACTATAAGACAGAATAGTTATTCCCATAGTCGTATTTTCTCCACTATCCCAGATCTTCATAACACCGGTAACCTATTCTCTAGACAACGATGTGGTAAGGGTAAGAAAATCTTCGTTAGGTTTTTATTGTTGTAGAGATTTTGGTAGTGAAGTAAAGCTACTGTCATACGAGACCCATTGCGAGTGCTCGATCTTCAGCCAATTGAGGCTCATATATTTCATGTTACCCACGCTTCATTGGGAATGGATAAGTATGACTGAAATAATCGAGCGAACTCTTCGATAACTTTTATTTGGGTTCTGCCGGGGAGCACAATGAGCCTACTCCAAGCCTTAAGTGACGCTGTCCGTGGTCAGGTTCTCAACCTTCGGTTTTCAAGCAAAGCCTTCCAATCAAAAAAAGAATGGATGTTCCCCATTCGCTTCGAGTTCAGAACCCTGTACTGATGTATTGTAGTTTTTCTTCAGTGAAAGTGGTTAGGAGGCTTCTCAATAGTGCTCTGATTTCATTTCTAAGTATAAAATTCATTTTCATAAGGTGAAGCGAGATCTTTGTGGGCAAGAAATAGTGATTCCGTAATTCGATAGAAAATATGTGTATTGATTGTGAGAGATTCTTTGACGTGGACTCTTCAGGAAGTCATTGTAGCTGAGGTAGTGGCCCTACTTCTCAAAGACTTTGAGAAAATTTCCTTTCCTTCTCCAGTGTCAAGTTGTTTCTCTTAGTATGTTGTCCTAAAAAGCAGCTGACGAGACCACCTGCGGTTTAGTTCTGGAAAGATGCATTCCAAGTTAGCTCGGCATAAACTACAAAGAGGATACTCAGTGACAGAGGATCTTTTGGTCCAGGATATTTCGTATTTGGTGTGGATCTTAATGTATTCGAAATCTGTACTCTCACTTTTAGGTTCTGACCGGTTACAGTTCAATTAGTGTATATATGTATAAGAGATAAGGGTTTGCCATTATGTTTTGAAATAATTCCGGGAAGTGACCGCCGCGGCTGGCTCCAGCAGAGAAGCCTAATTCTCGATCACATTTTGCAGCTATTGGCGTCGTATGTCAGCAATAACGCGCTGGATATTCCAAGGCGTTTAGTCATCGTAGACAAAACACTTTACATAAGCCGACAAAAAAGTAGTCGAGCGGTGTTAAATCACACGATCTTGGAGGTCACCCCATAGGCCCCTGGCGTGAGATAATGCGTTCACCAAAAAGCTTCATTCAAAAAATTGATGACTTCGTTGGCTGTAGCGCCGTCTTGTTGGAACCAAAGGTCGTTCACATCAACAACCTCCAATTCAGGCACGAAAAACGCATTAATAATGGCTCTATAACGTTCTCCATTGACTGCAAGATTATGGCCAACTTCATTTCTGCAGAAATATGGACCCACTGCCTATAGAGCACGCCTAACCAAACCAAGAGGCTTTGTTACCAACTCCTTTTGTGCCATTCGCCGAACGTACGACGCGCACGATGGTTGTTCGGCTTCGATTCGTCAACAAGTGAACCTTGTTAGCCCGTAAACCAAGAATCTGCTGCAAAATCTTTCATTAAGTGGATGGGCACAGCTGCAACTGTTGGGCGCAATGGCGAATGGACTCAGTCGGGTCTCAATAGCGGCTTCGATGCGCACTCTACGGCGTCTTTGACGATCCACTAGGGTAAACATGGTGCTCAACTGATCCATGGCTGCTCGAATTACCAAATCTGCTGGACCATTATGTCGACCGAATATTGAACGCATTTTGGCACTAAATTTGGACGATTGGCAAAGGTTGCTCCAGAATAAGTCTGTTCACTATGCAATGGCATACCAAACTGAGTAACAATCGCTTTCCGAAATTCATTAAAATAATTAATAAAGTAAAATGGAAGTGGCATCAATTATTCAACAGAAAACAGAATAACTTTCAAGGATTAGAATTCTGCTTGCCAAAAATTGTCTGCATGTAATTCTTTAGAGTTCTTTAGAGTAAGTTATTCTGCATGGTTGCATGGCAGCTTAACATTTTTTTTACAGTTACATAAGTAATAATAACCAACTGACGTCATAGTCGCCCAACAGCCTTTCCCCATTTGAAGGTAAAGCAGTCAAGCAGAAATTCATTTTGACTAACTACATACATACACGTTCATACATAGATATGTATGAACATAAATTTGCAAAATTTTTTTTTGCTGCCACTTTTATAGTTGTTTTAGGTAAATTTTTACGAGTACGTGAACTATTTATTTTGGCGCTAATCCAGGTCATGCACTTGAACTTAAAAATACTTTTGTTTTCGTAACCTACAAAAAATGCTTGGACAAACATACATACATATGTACGTATGTACTCGTATACCTTTCATGCAAAAGCGTCATTGTGTCTGTGACAACAAAAGAAAACTCGCCATGGAGAATATGTAACGTTATTGTAGTTTTAGTAAAAAATTAGTGTTATTTTTCAACACAATGATGCACCACGGGCTGCTTTGAAGGCTTTTGGGTGTTAATACCTACAATATGTGTGCGAGTGTATTTATGTTATATTATTATGTGGGCGCTTGCATGTATTTATTATTTATATTTTATTTATTTTTTATATTTTATTTTTAATTACAATATATTATATTTTAAGTAAACTTTAGTTTTGAGCTTGAGTAAGCTTTTTTGAGTTCATCATTGGTGTTGGTGATAAATGATTTTTTACTCTTTAATTAACTATATTATTTTGCAGTAATGTTTTAAATGTAGATTAAATGAATTTAGCGTAAGTTTCATGGCAAATTTATTTCGCAGCTAGTTATTAACAGTTGGAAAAAATTATATTTTAAGGAAGATAATTTGACTTTTAATATTTTTAGTCTAAACTTACCGAAATGATATTGTTTAGTTTCGGCGCTATATTATCGAAACGAAATGAAATTGTTAACGTTGAAACCGCAAAAATTCATCGTTAATGTTAATTTCAGAATGGCTGCTTGTGATGATATTAACAGCATACTTTAACATTATCTGTTAACCTTGAACAATTCTGTTAACCTTGAACATTATCTACTAACGTTTAACATTATCTGTTAACGTTTAACATTATCTGTTAACGTTTAACATTATCTGTTAACGGTTAACATTATCTGTTAACGTTTAACATCATCTATTAACGATTTAACATTAACGACAGCTTTTCGTTTCAGGTAAAACGAAATAAAATTATTTTTTTTTGACTGACTTAACTTTTAAAAGTTTTAACCGAATTGATTGAAATTTTTTGAATAAGGAGAAATTTAACGTTAAAAGTAGTTTCTCGATTAGTATACAGCAAAGCTATACTGCATGCTATCCAAAAAAAAAAAAATGCCTTAGATGAGAGACCCTGTTTTTGTTGATGACCACTACAAACTTTATACGGATCATGGTTAAAGGGCATCTACCTGGCATGTCCGATCCGTTAATTGAGAACGTACTGCTGCCCAGCTGGTTGATGTTCTCGTAAGACTAAAGACAAACATCACCGCACCATCAAAGAAGTGCCATAGTCGGAACAAGGATGGAAGCAGGTGGATCCTTAGGGAAATCTACTACAGCGGATTTGGAGATGGATTAGAGAAAGGCTCAGTCCTCGAGAACTGGCATTAACTCCGGTGGATGAATGTCTTGTCACGAGCGAAATGTTTCAATCTACATAAATGTGATTTGCATCCACAACCCGATGGAGAAGAAGCAGGATGTGACCACAGGCTATGAGCGCTGCGGCCACAACGATGTTAAATTCGTGCTTGGTGACTTTAAAGCGTGGATGACCACAAAGAGGTATTTTTGGCACAACAGTCGGAAAAAACTCTGCCTTCAGGATGAAACATCACCAAACGGGCTTAGGCTGAGCGACTTCGCTAGGACACGAAATATGGTTGTCTATAGTACTAGATATGAGTTGAGTTGAGTTGATGCTGCTGTTGGTTAACCCCAGCACACTTAGGCCAATAGGCTGCTGAGGCTCCTGCCTTCACCTTTTCAAATGATCGAACCCTTTCGTGTGCCTTATAGAGTCAACGAGATTTCCAATCTTCGCTGAGGCCAACTCAGCGAGGCAGTCGAAGAAGTGTTTTCCAAGAAACTTGTGTCGCGCGGATGTCAAGGTTGGACAGTGGCAGAGGTAGTGCTCAATGGTCTCTTCCTCTACTTCGTTCCTACAGCCGCGGCAAAAATCGTTAGAGTACTAGCCCATCCTATTCCCTATTCCTAAGCCCTAACAGTACTAGGTATATACACAAAAAAATTCATCCAACTATATGGCTCTCGTCTGGTGGAAAATTACGCCACCAATTCGATTAGGTTGGGCTTAACAGAGGACATATCTTCTGTGTTATAGATGTACGTACGTTCCGATGCCCTAATATTGCCACGGATCACTATCTTATTAAGGATCACTATCTTATACGCACCAGCCTCTGTTTACCAAAGATCCCCCGTCAACAAACACAAGAAAGGTTCGTCGTCGGAAATTCACAATAGACAATAGACAGCCAAATGGTTTCTACTCTACTTGCTAAAGTACTCTCAGAGAGCACTCATCAGCAACTCGGTAATCGGGAACTGTGGGATGGAATTTCAAGCTCTCTACGTACAGCTGCAAACGAAAATTGGATTTTTGATAGTTCGCAAAATCAGCTGGTAAGATGAGGACTACCGTCTCGCAGTGAAGAGAAAATAGGCTGTCTACCGCGCAATCTTACGATCGAACACAACACGTGCGGGATGGTATAGATAACTAGAGCTGAAGGGGGAAGCAAAAGGCATTTGCAGAAAAAAAAAAGGAACCCGATACGACGGCTTACAGAAGGTTTCAAGACCGGAGGAGAGTCTTGTAGGACTCAGAGGGATGATTTTGTGACGGATGCCTAGAGTATACTGAATTTATGAAGGGAAACAGAAACTCCAATCGACGACGATGGAAAAGCCTTTCCATTATCCAACTTTGACGAGGTTCGAATAACCATTACTCATTTACAGAACAGCAAAGATACTGGAGCTGACGGCTTGCCGGCAGAGCTATCCCTCAACTTTACGCACAACCGCAAAGAGTTCGCTTTCTCACTTTAGCTCGCCTCAGAACGAATGTTTGTTGGCTACTCAGAGGGTACTTGGTCAAAGACCGGAAGTCATGAGTTGCTTGATGCAAAGGAATTGTTTCGTGAATGGCAGTCAAAAGTTTTACTCACTTGGGTGAACCCCTGGCCCCATCCTCCGTCTACACTTATAAAAAAATATATATTTTTTTTTTAATTTAATTTTCAATAATTTTAGGTATTAAAGTGCTCATCATATGAACTCCTGACCACGGTGTTATTGTTGTTGTTGTTGTCGCAACCGCAAAATATTTCCCCAATTAGTTTTTGGGGAATTTTGCAGGAGTGACAGTCCTTGGCCGGATAAAAATCCGGGTAGTTAGTTGGAACTATTGGATTTTATTTGGCTCTGAAAGTGGATTCTCCACTCTATGTTTTAAGATATACCGTCTATTTATAACTATGTGTGTACATATGTAGCAACAACGAACAAATCATTTAACTGGCCAAATGAACAGCTGACCAGCCAATAAAGCCACCGAGCCAAGTGCTACTAAAGTCAAGCTTAATAAGAAGCCAAGAGTTCATCTTCACGCTCTAAGCGCACCGCACATCGTCTGCGAGATGCCAGCTTGTCAGGTGTAAATAATGTGTTACTATTATTATTATTATTATTAGCAGTATTATTGCGTTTAATTTAATTTCAGTTTTTTTTGTTTGTTTGTATTTTACACATTTTAATTGCGCATCGCGTGAACAATTAAAATGCATACATATAGTGTATACCTATATATATGTATATATACATCTACGAGCAATAAATACGCATTAAAACGCTCACCTTCATGCGTGCGAGCGAAATTCCGCATTGCCCTTAAGTGAGAAAAGTATAAAGCTACTCAAGGCAACTATTTATGTATGTTTATATATACATATATACATACATATATAGATATGTACTAAAAAGCTTTTAAAAGACATTAAGGTCTCCATGCTGTTGTTTACTGCTTTACATTGCACGAGTTGTTAGTATGTAGTCGCCAGTCGTCTCTTCATTACGACGCTTTAAATTAGGCTAAACTGACCTGCGTAATAACGGTGCACTTGGCTGCATTAATAACAATGAAATATATTTAGAGGAAGAAAAAATTAAAATTAAAATAAAAATTGGGCCGAATAGCTGGTTATTAATTGCTTTGCCGCATGACGACTTTCTGAGCAGATTTTTTTTTTTTTTTTTTTTTTTATAAATTTCATTGTTTAAATGCCATGGTTTTTTCGCATAATTTTTTTAACACTTAAATAATGTCAGCAACATTTTAAGCTGCTGTAATGAAATGTGTACTTTAAGTTTATTAATTATTATTTTTTTTATATTTTCTTTATTAACTTAAAGGTAATAAAATAAATATGGTTTTAATGCTCGCTTCGTAAAGGAAGATTAATGAATGTAATTGCTTTCCGCCTTTCTCAAATTAATTCTTTCAGAATGGTAAAAAGATTTTAATTAATTTTACTGAGTAATCAATTAAAGTTGTTAGCAGGTAAAAGGGCGGGCTTATACTACTCATAAGACCGGTCCTTTGGATTATTCGATGCCTAGCCAAACCAACTGTTCTTAAGTGGTCTTACTAGGTCTTTCCCATAAAATTGGAGTATATTTCAGCAAGCGATATAATTTCTACGGGACAGAGTAGAGGAAGGTCAATAAAGCTCATTTCATCATCAAAAGTTTGGCACGTCTTTTAGTTCCTTCAATTACGCCAGGCGGGAGACCTTTAATATGTGAGAAATTATAACATGAAACAGTTCGTTAATACTTTTGAGACTAGACATTTTATTGATAGAAATGGAAGTTTCACAGTGCTCGATAATCTTTGAAGCCACAAGGGTTTTGGGAAAGCCTTCAACGAGTACGTGTATGTTGTTGATATGCTTGAAGGTCGGAAAAAGTTTGCCGATGAAAAATAGTTATGTCCTTGTTACCAAATGGAATGTGAATTAGGTTCGCCAAATCTGATTTCAAAATCGAAACAATGTGATTTCAAGGACCTGTGAAAAGAGGATCGACACATACTACTTCATCGTTGCTTTTTAAGCAGCCTTCACAACACGTAGAGGAGCTTCCTCTACGCCGCTACGTCTGAATTTGGTATCATCGCAAAGCTGACGCAGATTAACACGAAAAGCTTCATCAGGATCGGGAAGGACCACTGCGAGCCGTTCGATACCAAACGAGGTTTCAGACAAGGTGACTACATACTCGTATAGTGTGACTTTTTTATTATATTGCTGGAGATTAACTGCAGAGCTGAGATTCTATAAGAGTGTACAGCCCTCTCCCGACTAACCAAAACCAAACTCTAGAAGTCCTCTTATAAGGTGCAGAAACGTGGAAGATGTCGACATCCGATCAGTGGACAGTTTCTTTTGAGAGGAAAGTTTTGTGAAAGATTTAGGGTCCTTTACGTTTCGACAAGGGCGAATACCGCTGACGATAGAGCGATGAGCTGTAAGAGATATGCGGCGGCATTGGCAGAGTTTAGCGAATCAAGAGCAGCAGGCTAGAATGATTATAGTACAGCAGCTCATAAAGTATTCGATACAGTACCTAAAGCTGGCGGAAGCAGTGGAAGAGGAAAACCTCAACTCTGAAGAGCGACATAGTTTCACTTAGTATTGGCAACTAGCACCAAACAGCGAAGATATGGAACGAATGGCGCATTATTATTGATTCGGCTATAATCGTGTTAGCTATGTCTACCCCAATAAGGAAGATTATATATACTCGGAGTTAATGAGATTACAGATTGTTCTGAGAGAAGAGAACACTGTGATTTATACGTAAATGTAAATGTGTATTCCATATTATTAGAGGGGTCTTGACAATTTATTGTCCGAAAAGACGAGACGCAAAAAAGTAGAGCTTCATAGGTTGTAAGATTTGCAGAAAAGGACGAGATAGTGACTGCCCCTACGCCTAGTGGTAGTAAACCACAAAATTTGGAATTGGCTCTACTGAATGAGCTGAGCCGGTTGGCAAATGCTAAGATAAAGCACTTTTTCTGACTCGTTATAGAATAAAAGTAGTCGAAAAAATTCATTAAGGTTAAAATAATATTGCACCATCACAACGAGTCCTGCTTAACCTAAGTTCCCCTACTCTTCGCCATAGAGGCAGACTAGCATTACAAACAGTAAATGTCTAAGCTAAACGTAAAAAAAGGGTTCGAATCTTCGCTAGACGTCATCCAAATAAACGTTTTTGTTTACGTCCGCCCATTGACAAGGAATGACAACTCTTTCGAGTGTATTTCTGTCGTGAAATAAAAAAAAACTCCTCACAAAAATTCATCAGCTATTCAGAAGCAGCTTTAAACTCTAGGTACATCTATTCTGGAGTTTAAGAAGAGAAAAACAGTTCAGTTGGTCTGGAAGACAAATGACAAGGTTCTTTGTTCTGATACTCGAATATTTATTCCTACCAACCTACTTATGTCCCCCTTGTCTCCATGTCAGTTCTCGATGGCAGAGCAGAGCTAAAGCATAGAACTATGAAGGCGTTCTCGTCATCAAACTCTGTAGCATAAAGTCAGAGCACTCTGGATATCAGCGTCCTATGCTACCCCTTTCACTATTTGAAGTACCGACCATATCTAATACTTTTCTGATATTTATTTTCCCCATATAACTTTCGTTCTGAAAGATCAAACTGATATTGCTCAAACCTCTATCATATTGCCGTGATTGTGGCGACCTTGAAATTCCCTTTCCCTTCTTCCGGCATTCTTCTCCTCTCCATGGCTACATTTGCCATCTTCTAGTTCGCCTGCTGTGTCGTGTTGAGTAAACGTGTGTTCGTCGTGCTCGTCACGAAAATGGAAAAATGAAATCAAGTGCAACGCGTCGTGATAAAATTTTGCGCCAAATTGGGCGAAACAGCTTCGGAAACGTACGCTAAAATTGTAAAAGTGCATGGTGATAGAGCTCTTAAGATTGCGAAAATGCGCCAAAGACATCGCTCCTAATTGGATCATGCATCACGACAACGCGCCGTCCCACACCGCCCTCAGCGTGTCCCAGTATTTGGCCTCTAGAGGGATCACCGTGTTACAACAACCGCCTTATTCGCCCGATATGTCACCCTGTGACTTGTTTGTTCCCTAGAACGAAATCGGTGGGTCAAAGGAACACATTTTGTGTCGATTGAGGACATCCAGGCGGCCGTGACGAGGGTACTCGCGGACATTCCAGTCGAAGTGTTCCAGAAATGTTACGAAGCATGGAAAACGCACTGGAATCGTTATATAGCTGCCCAAGGGGACTACCTTGAAGGGGATGGCAGAGTTGTAGAATAATTTTTAAATATACGGTTTTTATGGAAGCAGTCTCATTACTTAATCGTCACACCTCGCAAGTGGCTTTAATGCAGTTTAAAATAGTTGAATATTATATAAAATTTCCAAGGAAAACATTACATTGCAATCACCAACCGCCCTTCCCAACACATTTTTGGCATCTTCAAAATAGCTCTGCAAACGTATGTATGTTTGTAAAAGTACCAAAAATTGCTAAAATGAGGAAATTATGTACTCTTATTTAATGGTCGAAGATGCCTAAATGCGATAAGAGTAACAACAATTTTAAATAAAGTGAGAGGTAACCAAGTCCTATTAACCAAGATTAAAATAAGTGCCAGTCGGTGAAGAGCTTTTAAATGGGACGAATGGTGGGCAAATATGCGGACAGTGCATAACAGTCCAAATGTTTTTTGTTGTTGTGATAGTTGTTGTTGTTGCTGTTGCTAAGGTAGATTATATATATCTTTAGATAGTCGAATTAAAGTGTCAAAATGAAGAGTTGCCATAAGTCATCATCTCCGGCAGAAAATAAAATACAAAAAAAAAAAAAAAAAAAATCAAATGAAAGCAACAGTTAAAATAATAAGCTGGGGAATATATAGGTATACATATATCACATCTGTATGTATGTACTGCCATTCAAACAACAGGTGTTTTATTGTTGTTGGTGCGATGGCCAGACGCCTTCGCATGCAACAATAGCGGTATCTATTTACAAAAATTAACCGAAAACTCGTAGACGGATTAAGGCAAGCGTGATGAGTTTCGGACCATGGTAATAAATAGGCTTTGATGAGAGGTGGCAAAGTGCGGGTGAAGAGGTGTAAGTTAAACACAGTAGTCACCTGATACCAAATGTACCTTAGCGGTGCAAGGGTTGACAATTTCGGTTTCGATTCGATTCTCAGGCTTCGAGTGGATTTTCTACAAAGCAGAATTTGATAGTTTTTTCAACATTGGAACTTTCTGGAGTACCTCTCGGCACTGGTTCACTTAAATTCGCCACTGATGAGCTTCACAATTAGAAATTTCTCTGAATGCCGCCCGGACACAACTAGATGGACTAGAGTGGTGGCACAAAAGTTACTGGTTCTGTTGTTGTAGCGGCTATTCCTTCCCACATAGGAGCAGGGGAGACTAGTCTAAGTAATCCAGGTCATCTAATGATAGACCCTGGAAACGAGCTGTTTCGACTGGTTCTGACCAGAAGGGAAGTAGGCTTAGATGAGTTGGTTCTAAGGGGCATGCAAGTTCTTCGGTTCCGAAGAAGTATATCACCTGTTGGATTATGGCTTTGGTAAGATCGTCCCTTTTATCACTCTATTAACTGCGGGTTTTTCTTCTAAAAGCAGTTCTGAGACTGATCTTTCGGAAAACCAGGGTTTGAAAGTAAGGGTTTGAAGATTTCGGGCAAAGTTGGTGCCAATATCCATAAATTTAGTGCTGCCAAAACCAACTTTGATTTCGATTTTGCTTTAAACATCCACTTTTTTGAGGACTCCGAACTCGGTTTGGGTTTCGCTTTCAAATTTACTTCGACTATGGTTCGAATTCACTTTAAACACTGACTCTGGATAGGATTCCGAACTAAGTTTGCACATGGATCTCTGTACAGTTTTGGAAGACGTACTTCAAATTAGAATCTACACCAGTTTCAGCTTGGATTGGACTCCCTCTACAGATTGGATTTTGACTTTGGCTCTGATTTCTTATTAGTGCTTCGAGATTCCAATTCAAACTTCAATTTTTCCTCTGGTTTTTTATTTTTTAATGTCTACTTTGAATGGAACTCCAACTTGGGATGGGACTTCGACTTCGATTCAGACTCTGCCTTCATACTTTGACTTAGATATTACTTCAGCTTCGGCTTGCACTCTGATTTCTCAGTCAGCAATAGCTTTGAACAACAGTTCGACTTCTGTTTATACTTCGATCTCGGTTCAGACTCCGAATCCGTATCTCAACTTAGGTTCTACCTCCAACTGCGGCTTGAACTCTGACTTAGACATGGACACTAAATTGTGGTTCTCACATTGGTTAAAACTCTGTATTTGTTACTTACTTACTTACTTAAGAGCATTGCGCCATGCGTTTGGCGCCAATTGGAAATACCAAGTACAGCCAGGCCCTTCTCTACCTGGTCCTTCCAACCTTGTCCAGTCAATCGCACTTCTTGGACGGCGGTGATGTCAGCCTTTATTTTTATGAGGACATCAACCAGCTGGGTAGCGGCACCTTCCCAATAAGGGACCGGACCGGACCAGGTGCATGCCCTCAAATCATGATCCTTCATTCGTTTGCGGGGGTCGTCAACAGAAATCTTTATTTATAGTTCGATTATAAAACCAAACTACAATAGGTTCAGACTACCCATACGACCTGCGTTCTGCCTCTAACTTCGGTTTGGTCTACGATTTCACTTTGCACACAAACCCTGGGATGAAACATCGATTTGGGTTTGGGCTCCGACTTAACTTTAACCAACGACTTTTCTGAGGCCTCATGCCTCGGTTCGTACTTCGATTTCGAGTTGTACTTCGACTTCGGCTTTGAACACTTGTTTTGGATAGAACTTGGTGCTCAGTTTGGATTCCAACTTTGGATTCGACTCGAACTTCTACCTCAACCCGAGTTGCTACTTCGTTTCGGATCCTAACTTCGTTTCAAGATCCGTCTCCAGCAGATTTATCTTCGTAACATCCCTACATACCCTTCCACACATACACACACGCGCATCGCATTCTACAGCCGTTGCAGAGCTCTGTCGTTGCTTTCCGCCTTGCTCTTACGTTTTCGGCCACATACTCGTACTTGCAGCTCCAACGCTGCGTTTGATTTTAGTTGTTGCCACATTTTAATTAGCAACAATTCATTTGTTAAAGTTAATTTGTTATTATCGCGTCAGCGTAATTTTTTAAGTAATAATAATAAGCAAAACAACGAAAGCAGCAGCAGCAGCAGCTATATAAAACAACAATAGTGTGAGATTAGAGCGAAACCCGACCGAGCCGAGTAGGTAAATACAATAATAAAGATTAGACGTCGTTGATGAGATCGCAATTTTTTGGCGCTTATGAGCATTGCCAAGCAGCATCCAGTAGCCAAACGGCAACAACAACAACAACAACATTGAAATCCAAATCTAACAACGCTTTATTACTGCTACGTCATTATATGCTTGTACTAAACTTGCTACCTGCTGTGTGTGCTTGCAACATCCACCACTGTAAAGCTCTCAGCTCTAATAATATTGCTGGCGATTACACAAACGTACATAGTATGAGATGTACATATGTACATACATACCTATATGTATATGTATATATTATATGTGTAATGTACATAACACTCTTAACAATGTTGCTATTATCACATTAACACATTTATTTTTGCAGCATCTAATAAATATATATGTCTGTATGTATGTATGCATGTATATATGACATTATAAACAAGCAAACTTTCATATGAAAATATATGTATATACTCACATAAATTTTTATATATACACATATACAAAATTATATATTCATATACATTAACATTTTTGTTGGAAAATCTGCCAACTTCCCACACACACACACACACACACACACTCGCATGCACACAGAAGAAATGTGCGAACAGTCGTTTTGTTTTCACTCTGCTTCTTCTTCTTCTTCGCCTCCTCCTTTTGTTTTTTTGCAAATAATTCAGTTACATTGTTTGTTTATATATAAATTGTTGTTGTTGTTGTTGCAATTGACTACCCGCTGTGGGCTGTACGGTCGGTGGAGCTGCGTTGCATGTCCACAAACTTTTCGTGTGTTTTAAGTGTTAAAAAGTTACTTAGTTTTGTTGTTGTTGTTGCTGTTGTTGTTGTTTCTACCATTTACTGACAGCACTGATAAATGATAGTAAATTTTTCATTGTAAATGTTTAAACATTTATTTCTTAATATTTTTCCGCTTTCATTGAAGTTACTTAAATTGGGGAAGTTTATATGCATACACACACACATACACACACATACATATATTGTTATGTGTACATGACGCCTTTGTTCACACCTTCATCTTTTTTGTATGCCGAAACTACGTGTAATTGGATTTTGAAATTAGGTTGCCTGTCAAAGGTAGATAAGAGTGGCTATCGATATAAATATTCGGGTCGAGCTAAGTCGGTTGTGAGAACAAGGCACTATACCCACCAATAAGCTTCCCTGTCCATCCAATTCGATTCCTTTATACGTTTTATTAGTTTATTTTGTTTGTTCTTTACCTAGACGGCTGCTACATTAGACAGATCTTCAGAGAAAGTGGCTCTCAAATATCAAAGTCCAGCACTGTCGGAGTAGGACATTCACATAAAAGTAGAAAACTCATTTCTTACTTCTCTTCGTTCTTACACTTTACGATACATTCTATAAAAGTTACTTCCAGCTTTTCTGCTTGGCCTTATCAAACGGTAGACTGTTAAGAAAACATTTCGCTGGGCTTTTACCCAATCCCATTTCGGCCAAATTTATTTAGATTTGCTGCAAATCGCAGTAAGTTTTCATTGATGGGGTCTCCTCATAAGTATCTACACTTGCATGAAGCAAAGTATAAATCAATTCGATCTTTAGAGAGAATAGTCTTCTTGGTTGTGCTTTGCCTAACGAGTTCGTAAGGGCTTGTAGCTTGCTTCTGCATCGCTGGGATCAGCTTGCGCGAACTTAATAGGATTTCGGTAAGGTTGTAGGTCCAATAACAGGCTACAAACTTTTGTGGTGTGGCGTTTCTGTCCGGTGTCAGTATCAAGAATACGACTTAAACATCTAGGTGTTTCGGAATACAAACAACTAAAAGAAGACTGAACTTTAAACTTCAGAAAAACCCTTGACGACTACGTCCACTTTGCGCTACAATTGTAGGTAAGCCGTAGCGGGCATCTAGTGAAGCTTAGTCTAACCTGTGGTTAAATACACCAAAGTGAGATTACCGCAAGTTCTGTTTGGCCAACTATTGTAGGGATGGGTAGTCCATTGGCAGCTTCCTTCCGAAACTTGGCAAACTTTGGCTGCGAATTAGAGATAAAAAAGTATCGGAATGTATCAACTGAATTTTACTTTTTGAAGAATGAGCCTGTTTTTAAGGTAATCAGCGTCCTGCAATGCCATTTGCCTGAAAAGAATCTCCTAGTTGGATGAGAGGTTATGTGGAAAGAGATTTCTTCCCTGTGGGAATATATTACGGAGTGATCGATGTTCAAAGTTCTTTCGGGTTTTTATTGATTTTTCAAAATATGATAACTTCGTGTACATTTGTCCGCTTTAAGTCAAATATGCGCTGTTTTTTTCGTAGAAGGCTGCGTCCTTATTGGCAAAAAACTCGGCGGGCCAGTTTTCACAGACCTCTCTTGAGACCAACTTCTCACCATTAAGCGCGTTCGCCATGGACAGGAAAAGATAGTAATCAGGTCCGGACTATAAGGTGGGTGCATTAGGATCTCCCATCCGAGCTCCTGGAGTTTCTGGCGCGTCAACAAAGACGTCTGTGGCCTGGCGTTGTCCTGATGGAATACAATTCGGCCTCTGTTGATCAAAGATGACCTCTTCTGGATGAGTGCTGTCTTCAAGCGGTCCAGTTGTTGGCAGTAGAGGACCGAATTGAGCGTTTGGCCATAGGGGAGCAGCTCATAGTAGATGATTCCTTGCTAATCCCACCAAACACACAGCAAAACCTTCCTGGCCGTCAATCCTGGCTTGGCCACCGTTTCCGCGGGCTCACAGCATTTCGACCACGACCGATTTCGCTTGACGTTGTCGCAAGTGATCCACTTTTCAACGCCAGTCACCAAACGCTTCAGAAATAGGTCGATTTTGTAGCGATTCAGCAGCGATTCGCAGATGGAAATTCGGTCCATCATGTTTTTTTGCGTTAGTTCGTGTGGCACCCAAACATCGAGCTTCTTTTTGAATCCAAGGTTATGCAAATGGTTCCAAATGGTTTTCCGGCTTATCTTTAGTTCCTCAGCAATTAAATAAGTGCTCACGTGACGGTCTGTTTCCACTATTTCCATGATTTTATCGCAATTTTCGACGATAGGCCTCCCGAAGCGTGGTGCATTTTTGACATCGAAATTACCGGAACGGAACCTGGCAAACCACTTTTGTGCTACACGCGTTTACAGTATCGGGCTCATAAGCTAAATTAATTTTTTCAGCCGCTTTGGCTGCTTTTTCGCCTTGATCGAAGAAAAATTGTAAAATATAGCGAATTTTCTCTTTGCTGGTGTCCGTGTTTGCTGAGCGTTCTTAACGTACTGAGTCAATCAATCGAAAAACTGTCAAAGACAAGCTTTTAGCGCGAATAAATACGTTTTCAGCACCGTATAGTATGACATGATGCGATACGTAACACTAGTACTATAGACAATATGCCATCTCTTAGATAAAAACCCAACGAAATTTTTACTTCACCTAATAATTGGTTTATGATTAGGATGTTTTAAGAAATGGTATACTAGCCTCGGGTTTTGTAAAAGAACAAATAGTCGTAGTATCATCTGAAGCCCCTTGCTACAAGAACAACCTTCTTCTTGAACATTTCAGGATCTTAACCTGACTTTTTGAAATGAACAACGCTTAATAAATGAACCCATTGGAATGGACTTTTTAATGAACCTAAGTAATTCATCGTACAAAATTTAGTAGTTTTAATAGCTACCATATTAAGCCAAACTCACACAGTCACAAGGCAAAAATTGTTTCTTCAACCGTAATCTAGACTGCTAGATAAGAGTTAACCAGATAATCTCCAGTAAGAGTTCCCGGTAATATACCATCTTTCTTTAGAAGCAACATCAAGTACTTGCTGTTAAAGTTGGGTGTGATGAAAGTAAAATAGGAAAATCTCTATTTCATAACTCTCTATTTTTTAAAAGTGGAGTTCGTGATTTTTAAAACTGAAATTACATTATATTTTGCCGGTATATTCAGTATGAGTATTAAAAGTTTGAGCAATATTTGGACGATCCAATCTGTAACAATAAAACAATAAAAAGTAATCACTATTTTTACACTTTTTCTTTTTATAGATTTTGGAATCCAGCAATGAAGAGCAACGTCCACCCAACGAGGCAAATGGCAATACATTGGCACAACGAGTTTCCTGGTTAAATAAGTTGAATGGCTTGGATGGAGCGGAGGCGCCACGAAAATATGGTGCACGAGGAATGTATGACAATGGACGTTACTATTAAACGACAAAATTTAGGACAAATTAATAATGAAAAAAAAGAAAAGCAGTAGACAGTGAGGAGTGGAGAAAAGTGAAATGAAGGCGTTGACGACAAACCAAGAAATAAAACGAAAAATAAACGAAAAATCCAAAACCATGCCGATGATTGAAAATGAAAAGCTCTGAAGTGAGACGAAGAACTAAAATAGCAGAAAATGTTATATAAAGAGAAGAAATTTGTAAAAGTAAATGGTGAAAAGAAAACGCATTTTGTTTAAATCAAGCGAAAACGAGCGAGAGCGATAACCAGGCATAAACGAGAATTTATTACAGAAATACATCATTGAAAAAGCTATGCATTTTAGCTTTAAGAAATATTTTGGTTTATTTTTATATTAAAAATATTTATGTTATCAAAAATTTTTTTTATTTCTGTGAGTTTTTGAAGTTCAGTGGCTAAGCTTTAAGCTCTTAATTGTTGCTAAATTTTTCGCAGGTTTAAAAGCAGAAAACTATTTAGGGTGAAAGCTTCGTTGATGGGGAAATTTATGAAATTCGAAATGTGAAATCTTTCATGACACTTAATGAAAGCTATGAATTCTTTATTAGCTTTGAAAATATTAAAGCTTTCTCTGAATGATTTGAAAACTGATCTGAGCTTAAAAGCTCTTATTATTCTATAAAAATAAAAATTTATAACGTAATGTAAAAGTTCCCATTAAAGGGTTTGAAAGCTAAATTGAAAAAATAAGCTTTTATTACGCTTAAAGTTTTATGGATGTGAATTTGTAATGCATGAAAGCTTTCCACGTAGCTTTCGTAGATTTTTAATTAAAGAAACTAGAATTTTTGAGAAACGAATATTCAGATTGATTGTTACCAAAAACAAAATGGGCTTTTAGAAAGCTGAAATATATATTTTTATCGAAGAGCTTTCAGTATTTAAATATTTATCTCAAATTTCATAAAAGTGAAAAAAGCTCAATTTGATGATTTGAAGGAATTCAAAGACAAATTTGGAAAAGCTTTTGCAGCTTGAAAAAGGTTTTTACATGCTACGTCAATCAAGTGGAAGCTCTCCAAAGCTTAAGCTCTATGATTCTCTATGAAGCCCAAGTTAAATGATTCTCCATGAACCTTAAGCTAAAATGTTATTATACTCTCTTGATATATAGCTGAAAATACACATGTGAACTGCAGTATTGAAAGTTTTAAATATACAAGAAATAGCTTTATGAAGCTTTTTTAGCTTTTGTTCAAAAGTTTGTGCTTTATTAGCACTTCTCAGCGCAGCTGGCAGCTTCAAGATTACTATTTTATTGTTTTGTATTTTTTTTTAAGAATGTCCAAATTTTTTGTTTATTTGATAGGATAATTTAATTAATTAATTTAATTATATTTAAAGTGTCAAAATTGTAAAAAAAATTATAGATTGAAAATATGATTTCGTAACTCTCATCAAAATTATAAAAAGCATTAGCAAAATTTTTTTCATGAAAAAAAAACTATACATACATACATTCACATTTAATTAAACATATTGATCTATATACTCGTATGTATGTGCTATATTTATGTTAGTATTAAATAAAACAACTTTAAATGTTCCTAGAAATGTAACAACAACAATAATTACTTACATATATATGGATAAACATTGAATTATATTTAGCTTTTAATAGTGAAAATTTTCGGCCAAAAAAAATTAATTCTTTTTAAAAAAAATTTAAACATACATAAAAATTAAATAAATATTGTGTAAATGTATTTAAGTGAGCGGCGGACAAACAAAAACAATTGTTATATACAAATATGTATTTCAAAAAAAGTTTACTCCTACTATTATAATTATTATAATTATTATTATATATGTAAGTGTAAATGTTGACATGAAAACAATAATTTTTCGTAGTTTGTAGGCAACAGTGCAAAATACAGAGAAATTAAAACATTAAAAAAAAACTAAACAAAATAAACGAGTTAACAAAATACAAAAAAAAAATAATACAAAAATAAAAATTTTAAATAAAATAAAATTTAATTAAAATTTAAAGATTAACCAAATATATATAAATATATTATGTTATACTCGTATACCAAAATGAAAGCATTTTAAGTGAGAATTTTAAATAATCTTTAAAAAAATAAAGTACACACTTAGTTGAATATACTCGTGCATATGTATGTCGTATTAATCGATCAAACCTGGGCAGCTTTATGTTTAAATATTTATTGAAAAAAAAAATACATTTAAAAATATATATTTTATTGATGTTTTTATTTTGAATGCGAAAATTGTAATGCTTTTAATGAGAAATATATATATACATAAATATATTGAATAAATATCAAAAGTGAATTGTTTTATGTAAATTTGTTTTGGTTAAGATTAATTTGAAACATTAAAGCGTTCGTTCGTTTTCAAAAGAATTATCCGTTGGTGTTCTTCTGAAGCAGTAAATTTGTTTACGTTTACTAAAAATTAGTCTTCCTAACTTAATTTTTATAGTTCGATACGTGTCTTCACTATAAAGGGCTTTCCAATAAGAGGTTTTATTTTGAATAGCCTGTCATTCCGGTAGTTGTCACTTTTGAAACTGTAATTTTTTGACATTTGACAAGTAAAAACTACGATAGTAATAAAAATGGAACGATACACGCCTCAAAAACGCTTTAAAATTATCAAAATTCACTAAAAAAATTTCATCGAAATATCATCTTGACTGATGAGGCACATTTCCACTTCGATGGCTTCGTCAGTAAGCAAAACTGTCGCTTCTGGATCTCGGAGAACCCAAGATTTATTCTTGAGAAACCTCTCCATCCTCAACGTGTAACTGCTTAGTGCGGTTTATGGTTTTCGAAAATGAGGCTGGAGCAAACGTTACTCTGAAAGGATTGTACTATCGAGAGATGAATTATGACCGGAATTGGATCGCACTTTCAACAAGACAGCGCTATGTTTATATTGTATAAGAGACGATTACATTTAATCGAAAAATATGAGAGGAGAAAAGGTTCTCGAAGATCGTGGCATCATCCAGAGATCGATAAAATTTTATTCTTGTAATTTAATGGTCTATTAGGATACGATGTCCTATACCATGGAGTTTTTATTTTCCTTCCCCCGCTTGACTCAAGATCAATTACGCAGAGTTATCCATTTACGTTTTCGAAAGTTTACTTGAATTTAAAATAATTTTTCTCATAAAATTACTTTTTTGTTATAAGGCTTGTTTCCCAGGGTACACTGCATCCTTCAAATGTCCCCCTCGCGAGTTTTTGGAAACTTCGATCCATTTGAGGTAATTTTCGATCACTTTTCACCACATATTGGGTTTCCAGGAGCTCAAGAGTTCAAGGTTTATCCTCATAAATATGGTATTTTGCATAGGTCCACGAAAACAAAGTCCAATGGTGTCAATCTCGGTGGCACATAGATATCGCGAAGACGTTGAGGTTAAGGGAAATTTCTCTCGCAATAAAACCGAGCTCATGTTGTGTGGCATCATCTTGTTTAAACCACATATTGTTAAAGTCGTGTTCTTTATCTTCGTGCTAAAAAGCTGAATTGACTTTGACGGCCTCGGCCTTGTTGTTTTCAAAGAATTACGGTCCAATCACATTTCCGGGCCAAAAAGCGCACCGGTCAGTAAGTTTTCTTTTATGTAAGGCCCACTCTTCAACTATTTGAGAATCTCAGAGTTCCAAATGTGATAACGTCGTATGTACGGCGTTGTAAATGGTCAGCTGGCTTCGGTTGTTATGTGCGCTGGACTTTATGGTATATGGATGTAGGTGTAAGTCCATGTAGAAAATATGCCATAATGTGCCGTTAGAAAGTCCCAGTTCTTGAAAACGTCGAGAAATATACACATTCGGGTCTTCGGCTACAGTAGAGATATTTGAGGTGGAACGCGCACGGTATATTTTTTATCTGGTGAATGTATTTTTTCTTTTACTCACGTTTTTGTAAGCGCAAATATTTGAAGAATATCAATGGAAACGCTAACTCTGCTATACAAAATATTGATCAGCAGAGATAGGAATCTGCTTAGCGCTGGGCTCTCGGCTTTTAGCGTGCTTTGCATAGATTTTGACTCTGAAAGGATAGCAGGAGAGATTGTAGAATGAGAGAAAGATGCTGAGAAGCTTAACAAACGAGAATAATACCCGAACGCAAACTGGGCGCAGGGTTCCTCGAATAATTTGATAGTTTGCCACTGACGGATTCAGCGTTTCACAAGGCAATCAAGGTATCTCCAAGTATTAAGGGAGTGAGTTTATTTATATACGTGTATATGCTGCAATACAGTGGACAGAACACCAATAAGATCGACTACTGAAACAGCCTGTATGGGTGGAAGAGGAAACCATGCTCCATAATCCTTGCAAGACAGAAAAACAATTTCGAGGTCCTCAATTGATAATGACCTGAACTCTAAATTTACTTTGCAATTTTAAGTCTCCGTAATTACGTTCCTTTTTTCAATTGATACGGATTCCAAATTAGGTCATCCCCAACGAACATTTTCACTTTCGAAATGCGTGCGAAAAAATGAGATTCTCCTGCCAATTGGTTACACTTGGAATTCGCATTTACTATACAAAATTATTGAATTTTTCTGATTTTTTTTTTCATTTAAATTAACCATATCTTCTTTTGTAATATCATTCCCACATTTTTGGCAATTGTTTACACGAATTATGTGCAAAACGTGAGCGCCGATTTGAATTGACCATGAGACCAGCCGTTATAATGATGATGATGGTGATGATGATTATGATCGTTTACAGCGATTAACCACAACCGTAAAATTTTTTTTTTATTACACAGAAAACAAGAAGAAGATTAAGAAATACTCAATAATCGAAATGCATGAAACTATATGTATGTTTTTTTTTGGTGTCAAGTAAAAAACAAAACAAAAAAAATCACAAACGAAATTATTGCGTTTTCTTAATGCGAGCAAATCAATGCGAAAAGCATGCCGCAAATGATTGCCATAAATGTAGGTATATAGTAATGATAGCGATTTAACGAGATTCACAAATGTGAAAATGAAAAAAAATAAAAAAATAAAAAAAAAACTAATTCGAAAAAAAATTACCGCAAAAAATTTAAAAAAGGAAAAAATAAAAATTAAAAGTAATTTACAAAAGTATCAAAACATAATAAAATGTATTAAAAAAAATTAAAAATTAAATAAAAAAATAGAAAAAATAATAAAAAGTATTAAAAAAAATTAAAAATTAAATAAAATAATAATAAAAAGTATTAAAAAAAAAATAAGAATTAAAAAAAAATAAAAAAATAATAAAAAGTATTAAAAAAAATTAAAAATTAAATAAAATAATAATAAAAAGTATTAAAAAAAATTAAAAATTGATTAAAAAAAAATAAAAAACTAATTCGAAAAAAAATTACCGCAAAAAATTTAAAAAAGGAAAAAATAAAAATTTAAAATAATTTACAAAACTATGAAAAGATAATAAAAAGTATTAAAAAAAATTAAGAATTAAACAAAAATAAAAAAATAATAAAAAGTATTAAAAAAAATTAAAAATTAAATAAAATAATAATAAAAAGTATTAAAAAAAATTAAAAATTGATTAAAAAAAAATAAAAAACTAATTCGAAAAAAAATTACCGCAAAAAATTTAAAAAAGGAAAAAATAAAAATTTAAAATAATTTACAAAACTATGAAAAGATAATAAAAAGTATTAAAAAAAATTAAGAATTAAACAAAAATAAAAAAATAATAAAAGTATTAAAAAAAATTAAAAATTAAATAAAATAATAATAAAAAGTATTAAAAAAATTAAGAATTAAAAAAAAAATAAAAAAATAACAAAAAGTAGTAAAAAAAAATAAAAATTAAATAAAATAATAATAAAAAGTATTAAAAAAAAAATTAAAAATTGAATAAAAAAAAAATAAAAAAATAATAAAAAACTAATTCGAAAAAAAAATTACCGCAAAAAATTTAAAAAAGGAAAAAAAAAAATTAAAAATAGTTTACAAAACTATGAAAAGATAATAAAAAGTATTAAAAAAAATTAAGAATTAAAAAAAAAATAAAAAAATAATAAAAGTATTAAAAAAATTAAAAATTAAATAAAATAATAATAAAAAGTATTAAAAAAAATTAAAAATTAAATAAAATAATAATAAAAAGTATTAAAAAAAATTAAAAATTGAATAAAAAAAATAAAAAAATAATAAAAAGTATTAAAAAAAATTAAAATTTGAATAAAAAAAATAATAAAAAGAATTAAAAAAATTAAAAATTAATTAATTAAATTAAAAAATATAACAAAATATATTAAAAAAATTACCGAGTTGAGAAACATACGAGTTTGCTGAGCAAAGGACAGGCTGTATGTGACATGTGGCACTGCACAAGTGGGTATCTTTTCTCCGCTTTTGTGGGTCACTTTGATAAGCCAGTTATTCCAAATGCTGACAGCAGAAAGTTTAAAGGTAGTATGTTATGCGAATGATATTCTCATACATTTTTCTGGCAAACATTCCAGCCGACTATCACGGTTAATTGAGAGAGCACTCGAAATTACAGCTGATTCGGCAGAGAGGCAAGGACTCTCAGTGAAACCGGAAAAATCTGAGATATGGCTCTTTATTAGAAAGACGAAGGTTCCTCAATTCAGTTCATCATCTTTAAAGACTAACATTATAATTCCCTCCAACTCTGTTAACTATCTTGGTGTAATCCTTAAAAAAAAATTCGCTGGAGGGAGCATGTTGAAGGCAGTGTCAGTAAAGAGATCTAGATCTAAAATACCTGCAAAAGAGATACTTCGTCAAAATGGGGGTCGTTAGACCCATACTAACATATGGAGTATGGGGGAGGGGGAGCGATATTGAAGAAGAAACCTAGGTACAATATATCTATATAGTTGGTATAGGTCAACCAAGTAAGCTATGCATGAAGCAGCGCTAACAGCTAGCCGCCCAAAAATGCTCGGGAATATTGGATCTAGTTCCCCAATTGTGAAGGACATGGCAGCATTAATAAAATTAAATCAGAACTTGGGCTAAACGTAAAATGCGACCGAGAAACGGAAGCCTTCCACCGGGTAAATGCCACCTACTCCTACCCTAGCAGGGAAGAATTGATAGAAGGCGGGTCCATCGGTAACAGTTCAGATATCCATACCTATACTGGTGGTTCTAAATGCAAAGCAGGCAAAGGAACGGAGTTCTTATGTGACCACGCGAATAACTAAGACAGTCTCAAGCTCGATGACTAAATCATTACCTCCCAATCAGATATTTTAGGTTCTACACAGGCTGCCAAATGGGTAACCGCTTTAGTAGAAAGATCTATCAGGGTTTTTGCGACAGACGATGAAAAGTCGGATGAGCTAGCCAAGTTGGAGCTGCGAGTGAAGTTGTTACCATCGACTGTCTCAGGTCTTGGTTATGTCTTCTTCTTATTTTGGTAGTTTTAAGGCAAAAATTCTAAACTATTCAAAATTTCTTATACCAAAAATCTCATTCTTAATGATTTTTTTTCAAAATTTTTTGAATAATTTTTCATGTTTTTCTTTTGAGATTTCAGTTCATTGTGTGTGTGTGTGTCATTTTGTCAACAGTTTTCTTACACGTTTTTTCGGTGTTCGGTCGGGTGACCAAACATAATTTTTCGCACGTCAACAACAGCAAAATGCGCCGACATGACCGCAAAACAAGAGTGACAACCACAGCGATAACAGAAAAAATACCAAAAAAATAAAAAAACAACACATTTTTTTAACATAAGCTTACATATCTCAACTTCTTCTCTATGGCAAAAAAATATACATATGTACATACATACGTAAGGGTATGGGTTCAGCATTGTCAGTTAAAGAAGAAGAAAAAGAAGCATGAGCTGACAACGAAACCCCAATTATGACATCTTAATAGCTCAACAGCAGAGGATGTCTCTTGTTTTTTTGGGTTAATTGTTTTTTTTTGTTTGTTTTTCTGTCTTCATTCTTCACTTTTTTGCTTTGATGTCATCACTTACATTGTTCTTGTCCTCCTTTGTTTGATGGAGTAAGTTTTTGTTTTTGCTTTGCTCCAAGTGAATTAAGTATAAATTTGGTAAATGCTCTTGACCTTCTCTGTCAAATTCACACATGCATATATACACAAGACAAATGCGTGTTTCTTTTAAGACACCACCCGCATTTGTGTGGGCTTGAAAGAGATAATAACAACTGCCCATCTTAAGTTTCAAACCAAGCATGATTATTTTTAGTTAAAAGTCAGGCATTTAAAATTGTTAAAACCTACTACAAAAAAGGTGACTCACACGTGGCTACGTTTCGTGTTTTAAGAAGAAACTGTCGTTCACATAATCGTCCAACTACTACTAGCAGTTGGAAGCTGTTGGATCGGTAAGAGACATTGTAAATCCTTTATGTCATCGCTCTGCTCGTTCCACCTCAAATATCGTCACTGTAAGTGAAAGTGTAGTCAGGACTTGACACATTCAAGTTTTCTCGATTTTCTTACGCACTTCGACTTGAAGTTCAGCTCACACAACTGAAGCCAGCCATTCACAACGCCGTACGGGAACTTGTAATGACTGGATAAAACGTTGAAGAGGTAGGGATTTAATATTTACAAGCATATATCGGGATGTATAAGTAGGTGGAAGATCAGATATTTTTATTATTGATATTCGGCCCCTGTTGATCAAAGATGGCCTCTTCTGGATGACTGCTGCCTTCAAACGGTCCAGTTGTTGGCAGTAGAGGGCCGAATTGAGCGTTTGGTTATAGGGGAACAGCTCGTAGTAGATGATTCCTTGCCAATCCCACCAAACACACAGTAAAACCTTCCTGGTCGTCAATCCTGGCTTGGCCACCCTTTCCGCCGGCTCACTGCGTTTCGACCATGACCGATTTCGCTTGACGTTGTCGTAAGTGATCATCACGTCACCAAACGCTTCAGAAATGGGTCGATTTTGTTGCGATTCAGCAGCGATTCGCAGATGGAAATTCGGTCCATCATGTTTTTGTGCGTTAGTTCGTGTGGCACCCAAACATCGAGCTTCGTTTTGAATCCAAGTTTATGCAAATGGTTCCAAACGGTTTTCTGGCTTATCTTTAGTTCCTCAGTAGTTAAATATGTGCTCACGTGACGGTCTGTTTCCACTATTTCCATGATTTTATCGCAATTTTCGACGGCAGGCCTCCCGACGCGTGGTGCATCTTTGACATCGAAATTACCGGAACGGAACCTAGCAAACCACTTTTGTGCTACACGTTCGTTTACAGTATCGGAACCATAAACTAAATTAATTTTTTCACCCGCTTTGGCTACTTTTTCGCCTTGATCGAAGAAAAATTGTAAAATATAGCGAATTTTCTCTTTGCTGGTGTCCATCTTTGACGAGCGCTCACAACGTACTGAGTCAATCAAACGAAAAACTGTTAAAGACAAACTTTTAGCGCGAGTAAACACGTTTTCAGCGCCATATAGTATGACATGATGCGACATGTGACACTAGTACCATGGACAATAACGCTATCTCTGAGATAAAAACCGAATGAACTTTTTACTTGACCTGATATATAGGCACTCTAGCTTTTGTAACAAAATGCTATGCGCACCAGTATAGAAGGCTTTAGAAAAGTCGGTATAGACAACATCTGCAGGAATATTAAAAGCTGCAAAGCAATAACGTGAAAGACAGGCAAGTTTTGTAACAGTAGAGCGACCGCTAACAAAACCATGCTGGTTCGAGCAAATGAAACCTTTAACAGCAAAAAATAGTAATTCAGTACAAAATTTGCGGAAATATTGAATATTGAAAGCTTGCTTCCGAGATGCTGAGTCTTCAACAGCAACTGCAAAAAAATTGTCAATTGGCAAATTGAGTTAAATTGAATAAAATATCACTCTGCAGCCCAAAAGTGATGCAGGAATTGAAATCCTTGCATAGATTTACATTCTTACATATAAATGTATATTCAAGTCTTTGATGTGCATAATATGATTTAACATGAAAGTTATGAAAAGTCATAGGAATAATAAAACAAACTTTCTTTCTTTACTTTCACAAAAAAAAAGAAACAAAAAAAAAATCTGAACGAACCCGTTTGATGGAAGATCGCTATTAGTAGATTGAATTTGATCAACAGAGATTTAAAATGATGACAAAAATATCGTAGACAATGCATTTACGAGGTCCGTTCAAAGAGTATCACCAAATTTTGAATACACGTGTACACGGCCATGGCTAACTCAACTTTTTGAAAAAAAGAAAGGTATTGGAGGCAAAAAAGACTATCACCGAGCCGCAAGAATATAAACCATGAAGAACGTACCACATGTTCATAGACAAAATGTCGAAAAAGTCAATGAAATAAAACAATTCATCGAAAATGATTAGAGAAGTTACTGATGACTTAAACATATCTTTTTGCTCTTGGCACTAGATTTGGACCAAAAATATTTATAAATATCCCAAAAACTATTGGGCTCTGCTCGTGTCGACCAAAATTAATAAAAAAGAATTTCAACCGACTCGAATGAAATATTTGAAAATATAAATATTATCAAAATGAATTTTATTTAATTTGTACCCGAAACGAAAAGCTGTCGTTAATGTTAAATCGTTAACAGATAATGTTAAACGTTAACAGATAATGTTAAATCGTTAACAGATAATGTTAAACGTTAACCGATAATGTTAAACGTTAACAGATAATGTTGAAGTGTGCTGTTAATATCATAGCAGACGGCTATTCTGAAATTAACATTAACAACTCATCGTTTATAGAGAATTAAAAAAGTGAAGAGTTGAAAGCGGTCACGAAGGGAAAGCTTTAGAAAATTACCAAAAATATATTTTAATGAACAAAATATCGAATGATCTTGGAAAGAGAATAAGAGAGAGAGAGAGAGAAAAAAAGCAAAAGTTATATTTTATTTTTGCAACAGATAACTTTAGGGTTCTGTATCTCGCGTTCTATAAATGCGATTGGATTACCTTAGATGGCGTTTGAAAGATTTTTTTTTTTTCATTAAAACAGCTGATGGGAGTAGTTTTGGGCTGAAAATGTGATTAGTGTTTATAGTTCTGATACTGTAACCGTCAACCATGCACAATTTGGGTTTTGTCGATTTCGTGCCGGTAGTTTCGATATAAAAGATGCTCCACGGCGTGGAAGGCCAATTGAAAATGTCGATAAAATTGTCTAAATCGCCGAGTCTGACCGTCATGCGATCTTCGACTGCTTCGATTGCCTCGGAGCTAAACATAGCACATAATACAATTTGCAAGCCATTTGAAAAGGCTTGATGTATGAGAGGAACAAGACATAATGAGAAAAACTTCATGAACCAAATTTCCATCTGCGAACGGCAGCTGAATCGCAACATAATCGACCCATTTCTGAGGCGGAATGTGGCTGGTAATGAAAAGTGGGTGACTTACAGCTGGATTACTTTTTTATAGACCTAATATTGTTGTTTTATTTTTTTTTAAGCAATACAAAATTCTTGTGACTTTTTAAGCAAACCTCGTACATATGCACATATGTACGTATGTATGTCAACTCTCAACTAAAGCAGCTAACAAGTTCATCATTAAAGGAAGTGATGCATTTGCAGCTGAGCTTTGAGTTCCGTATATGACAAAAATCGATTGCTCAACAAACAGATTGCCTTCAAGATGACACACACACACTCGCACATACATACATAAATATTACATATAACTTCGTGAGCAGTTAATCCGATTTCCAGCAAACCATAAACGGCAAGCTTAAGGCATAACTGAAGCAAAACCTGCGATTTGGAGCAACAACTACTTTGGGCGCACAACTTTTAGGCTGCCAAAAATTTCGACGACCACCTGGTTGGCTACGTCATCAAATCGTAGACACTTCCTCATTTCGTTGAGTGTGTTTAGTTAGTGCCAGTAGGTGGAGGACGACAAGGAGTGAGCACACCAAATTGCAACTTTTCAAATGTCGACTTCATTCTTAGTTAACACCAGTGCCAGTGGCGCCGCCAACGCGTCGGGAAATTACAAAAAAAAAACATAAACCAGAAAAAAAATTATGCGCTGGCGTGTGTGTCATCATTGCTAGCCGCTGTCATCGCTCAAGCTGCATTGTGTCTTCCTTGAAAGGTAGTTTATTTTATATTAGTACAAACATATGAATGTATGTATATATGTTATTAGTACAAACTCGATTACAGCAGAAGAAAACAAGAGCCTGTGGTATGCCACCTCAATCAAGTGCAGTTTCTTCTTCTTCTTCGTCTTCTTTTGCTTGTTTTTATTAGTTTTTGCCTCGTTTTTCCCCTGTAACTGCTGCACACACACACACACACCCATGCATTTCGCTAATAAATTTCTTGAATTTTTTCTTGTTGTTGGTTGGTTCATTATTGTCACTTAATATTCAACGACAACAACAACAACAAAAACAACAGAAACAACAACAACAATAATAACAACAACAACAACAAAAACAACAACAACAGCAACAACAACAACAACAACAACAACAACATCGGTAGCAGCAAAAACCATCGCTAGGAATCTTGTGGCGCAAGCAATGAGGCATTTCACATTTTGTTATTAGCATCGAAGCATTCACGCATGCGCAGCGAACGAAATGCCATTGCGACACATACCACATACCTATCTATTTATTTATGTACATATATATGTACATTATTTGGCCTGCTTGTGGCTTGTTTGTAACCAAATTTATAAGAGTTACAACATGAAATTCATTTGTTGTCAATTTTTTTATGTTTAATACTCAAAGGTATATAGGCATTTCTTAGCTGCTGCTGCCGCTTCTGCTTCTTCTTCTGCATCTTCTTCATCTTGTTTTGTGTCTCGCATTTTTATATCGCGAATTAATGGACAAATATGAGTGCGAATTGCATGCGAAATTATTACTATGTTTTCATGCACACTCACTCACACCCATACACATATGTATTTATATACAGGTACATATATGTGTGTGTGTGTCTCATATGTAAACATAAACAGTAATTAAATGAAACATGTTATTGTTTCTGTCTGCTGTGAATGAATGAAAAGCCTTTAAAGAATTGGTATGAATAAAATTTAATGCATATTTATGTACATATGTATGTATGCTCATAAAAATTTTAATATTAACAAATTCAATTCACTTTGGCTGCGAGCTGTGCATGATCTGTCGCTATATGTGTAGAAGATTTAACTAAAATAAGCTAGGCTGAAAAAATTAAAAAACCGATTCTTTGTAGAAAAAACATAAGTGGACTTACAAACACAATCTAACCAGAGATGGCTTTACCGTAACACATCTACCGATTTTTAATAAATAGAACAGTCTAGTTTATTAGTGAACAAGAACAAAATTATCTTTGCAATTAAAAGCCATTTAAAGCAGCGACCAGATGGGATTACCCTCATAATCCTGCAAAGGGTCTCTTTCCATGTTTTAAGGCAAGGTTCCTCCAAAAAACGTACAGATCATCGAGTTTCGTCTGGTTAGACAATGATTTCCCAACGACTCAGAACTTGGTTATGCCAGAAGAGAGGTTGCGAGAGCTTACATGCTATCCTACATGAAGCAATAAATATAGTAGGCAAATCATATGTTGCAAACAGCAAACAGTTGAGATTGATACCAAACTGATCTCGAAGATGAACATTGAAACACGAAGATAAAGCTGGACCTGCTGGAACTGGAGCCTAAAACCAAAACCAACCAAGCAATACCGTTACTAGACCATTTATAATATTATATATAGAGCCTTGGGTTGGTTATTAGCATTACGGAAACAGTACATGTAATATTAGGAAACTAAATGCAACCAAAAAAAAAAAAATAGTATGTACAGGGTTTTCTGAGATGTTAAGTTCTATAGTTTTCGATATATGCATGTTTTTGTAAACAACTTATTTAGGTCGAAAAAAGCTTCCGAAAGTTAACTCAATTTTCTGGTAACTCTTTTAAAAGAGATTCCTAATAAAGGAAAGCCCAAATAATCCTAAATGATCTGAAGTAACGTCAAATATTTCGATAAGAGTGAGACGTTCTCAGCAACATTTTAAAGTGCCGAACAACTGGATTCAATAAGTGGAGAGATTATGATTTTTTAACTCTTTTTCTTAAGGTATTTTTTGGTTTCCCATAATGAGAGGTTTGGACTGTTGGAGCCAACAATAAGCTATTATTGTCTCAAACGATTCAGAAATACTTATGACCAAATTATCTTCCATGGCTTTGGGCCTCAGTTGAGTTTTTCCTACTTTATATTATACTATACTTATAGCATATTTTTGCGTGACACTCTCAGTCCCCGAAGAAACCCCGTTTGTAAACTGAAACAAGTTTTGCATAATCTAAAATTTTTTTGCGTTCGTCTTTATTTTAACCTATCAATATTTTTAAATATTTTTGTAGCTTGAAAACCAGAAAAGAAAAGGTTTTATGATGACAACAAGTTCATTGTTATCCATTTGACAAGTCTTTTAACGATACTTTATTGTTAAAACTAATGGGTTTTTAATAACTAAATACAAATTTACTAAACAAGCAGCCATCGAAGCTAAACAAAACCAAAAAAATAAAAAATAAAAAAATAGAAACTAAAACAAAAAATTAGAAGTGATTGACTTGGTTAAGATGCTGTAATAAGTAATAGTTAAGTACAAGGTAACGAACCACGAAACGGTTAATCATGAAGTCTACAAGAAACACAATAGATTTTCAACGCTTCTCTCGCGACATGCAATTTAAATAACTTTGTTGTCTTCTATTCAACAGAAAACAATAGAAAGTTGTAATTTTCTGCGTAAATATTAGTTGCGGTTATATTGGGTTATGAAAGGGTTTAGGAAAAATATTTGCAAAATTACAAATTACACTTATTCAGCTTTAGTTTGGATTTAATTTAGTTTTAATTTTAATTTTAATTTTAATTTTAATTTTAATTTTAATTTTAATTTTAATTTTAATTTTAATTTTAATTTTAATTTTAATTTTAATTTTAATTTTAATTTTAATTTTAATTTTAATTTTAATTTTAATTTTAATTTTAATTTTAATTTTAATTTTAATTTTAATTTTAATTTTAATTTTAATTTTAATTTTAATTTTAATTTTAATTTTAATTTTAATTTTAATTTTAATTTTAATTTTAATTTTAATTTTAATTTTAATTTTAATTTTAATTTTAATTTTAATTTTAATTTTAATTTTAATTTTAATTTTAATTTTAATTTTAATTTTAATTTTAATTTTAATTTTAATTTTAATTTTAATTTTAATTTTAATTTTAATTTTAATTTTAATTTTAATTTTAATTTTAATTTTAATTTTAATTTTAATTTTAATTTTAATTTTAATTTTAATTTTAATTTTAATTTTAATTTTAATTTTAATTTTAATTTTAATTTTAATTTTAATTTTAATTTTAATTTTAATTTTAATTTTAATTTTAATTTTAATTTTAATTTTAATTTTAATTTTAATTTTAATTTTAATTTTAATTTTAATTTTAATTTTAATTTTAATTTTAATTTTAATTTTAATTTTAATTTTAATTTTAATTTTAATTTTAATTTTAATTTTAATTTTAATTTTAATTTTAATTTTAATTTTAATTTTAATTTTAAATTTAATTTTAATTTTAATTTTAATTTTAATTTTAATTTTAATTTTAATTTTAATTTTAATTTTAATTTTAATTTTAATTTTAATTTTAATTTTAATTTTAATTTTAATTTTAATTTTAATTTTAATTTTAATTTTAATTTTAATTTTAATTTTAATTTTAATTTTAATTTTAATTTTAATTTTAATTTTAATTTTAATTTTAATTTTAATTTTAATTTTAATTTTAATTTTAATTTTAATTTTAATTTTAATTTTAATTTTAATTTTAATTTTAATTTTAATTTTAATTTTAATTTTAATTTTAATTTTAATTTTAATTTTAATTTTAATTTTAATTTTAATTTTAATTTTAATTTTAATTTTAATTTTAATTTTAATTTTAATTTTAATTTTAATTTTAATTTTAATTTTAATTTTAATTTTAATTTTAATTTTAATTTTAATTTTAATTTTAATTTTAATTTTAATTTTAATTTTAATTTTAATTTTAATTTTAATTTTAATTTTAATTTTAATTTTAATTTTAATTTTAATTTTAATTTTAATTTTAATTTTAATTTTAATTTTAATTTTAATTTTAATTTTAATTTTAATTTTAATTTTAATTTTAATTTTAATTTTAATTTTAATTTTAATTTTAATTTTAATTTTAATTTTAATTTTAATTTTAATTTTAATTTTAATTTTAATTTTAATTTTAATTTTAATTTTAATTTTAATTTTAATTTTAATTTTAATTTTAATTTTAATTTTAATTTTAATTTTAATTTTAATTTTAATTTTAATTTTAATTTTAATTTTAATTTTAATTTTAATTTTAATTTTAATTTTAATTTTAATTTTAATTTTAATTTTAATTTTAATTTTAATTTTAATTTTAATTTTAATTTTAATTTTAATTTTAATTTTAATTTTAATTTTAATTTTAATTTTAATTTTAATTTTAATTTTAATTTTAATTTTAATTTTAATTTTAATTTTAATTTTAATTTTAATTTTAATTTTAATTTTAATTTTAATTTTAATTTTAATTTTAATTTTAATTTTAATTTTAATTTTAATTTTAATTTTAATTTTAATTTTAATTTTAATTTTAATTTTAATTTTAATTTTAATTTTAATTTTAATTTTAATTTTAATTTTAATTTTAATTTTAATTTTAATTTTAATTTTAATTTTAATTTTAATTTTAATTTTAATTTTAATTTTAATTTTAATTTTAATTTTAATTTTAATTTTAATTTTAATTTTAATTTTAATTTTAATTTTAATTTTAATTTTAATTTTAATTTTAATTTTAATTTTAATTTTAATTTTAATTTTAATTTTAATTTTAATTTTAATTTTAATTTTAATTTTAATTTTAATTTTAATTTTAATTTTAATTTTAATTTTAATTTTAATTTTAATTTTAATTTTAATTTTAATTTTAATTTTAATTTTAATTTTAATTTTAATTTTAATTTTAATTTTAATTTTAATTTTAATTTTAATTTTAATTTTAATTTTAATTTTAATTTTAATTTTAATTTTAATTTTAATTTTAATTTTAATTTTAATTTTAATTTTAATTTTAATTTTAATTTTAATTTTAATTTTAATTTTAATTTTAATTTTAATTTTAATTTTAATTTTAATTTTAATTTTAATTTTAATTTTAATTTTAATTTTAATTTTAATTTTAATTTTAATTTTAATTTTAATTTTAATTTTAATTTTAATTTTAATTTTAATTTTAATTTTAATTTTAATTTTAATTTTAATTTTAATTTTAATTTTAATTTTAATTTTAATTTTAATTTTAATTTTAATTTTAATTTTAATTTTAATTTTAATTTTAATTTTAATTTTAATTTTAATTTTAATTTTAATTTTAATTTTAATTTTAATTTTAATTTTAATTTTAATTTTAATTTTAATTTTAATTTTAATTTTAATTTTAATTTTAATTTTAATTTTAATTTTAATTTTAATTTTAATTTTAATTTTAATTTTAATTTTAATTTTAATTTTAATTTTAATTTTAATTTTAATTTTAATTTTAATTTTAATTTTAATTTTAATTTTAATTTTAATTTTAATTTTAATTTTAATTTTAATTTTAATTTTAATTTTAATTTTAATTTTAATTTTAATTTTAATTTTAATTTTAATTTTAATTTTAATTTTAATTTTAATTTTAATTTTAATTTTAATTTTAATTTTAATTTTAATTTTAATTTTAATTTTAATTTTAATTTTAATTTTAATTTTAATTTTAATTTTAATTTTAATTTTAATTTTAATTTTAATTTTAATTTTAATTTTAATTTTAATTTTAATTTTAATTTTAATTTTAATTTTAATTTTAATTTTAATTTTAATTTTAACTTTAATTTTAATTTTAATTTTAATTTTAATTTTAATTTTAATTTTAATTTTAATTTTAATTTTAATTTTAATTTTAATTTTAATTTTAATTTTAATTTTAATTTTAATTTTAATTTTAATTTTAATTTTAATTTTAATTTTAATTTTAATTTTAATTTTAATTTTAATTTCATTTTTTAATTTTAATTTTAATTTTAATTTTAATATTAATTTTTTTTTTAATTTTAATTTTAATTTTAATTTTAAAATTCCCTCGCTACAAATTAAATGCATCTGAACATCATAAAACTTATCCATAAATTTTACCCCAACTTATAAATATCCATTAAACATACAAAATTGCAGCTCCGAAATATATTTTAAAATTATTTAATTTTAAAACAACAACAAGAGTAACAATTGCTGAAAGAAATAATGAAAATGCCACACACTCCTATCATTTTCACGCCATCTCTGCCACACAACGCCACTTAAACTGCTCGCATGAGGCGGGTGTGGTAGCAGGTGTTCGCTGGTTGCGCATCGAAAGTTCACTGCTTGTGTTGGGGTTTGTAATGAAAGTTTTGACGTGAGTTCAGAAATTACTTTCAGAAAATTATTACAAACATATATTGGAAGTTAGGGATTATAGTAACAATGTTTCGTAGTATATTTCAAAATTTGTGCGAATGTGTTATTCTGAACTTCGAGAAATATTTGACAATGATAAGTTGTAGTCCGAAACCAATCAAGAAAGTGTTTCAAAAAGGCCATGATTGGTTCGTAGGCCAATTGGTAGGTAGATTGCTTTGAGATGAGAGTATGTCATTCACTTAGATTACCTCGGAAAGGGTAACACGATCAGCGGTGAACATTTTCGTATAATCTTAGTATTGACTTGAAGCAGAAACGCTCACTGTTTCATTATAGTCCCCAAAGGCTGGATAAAACTCATAACTTGTTCTACGAAAAGTTTCCTCATCCAGCATATATTTCAGATGTAGCCCTTCCGACTATTTCCTGTTTCTTAACCGAAGGAAGTGGCTAGGCGATAAGAAATTCCTAGGCGATAAGAAATTCGGGTCAAGTGAAGAAGTCTCTACTGAGGGCAATGCCTAGTTTTGGGGCCTAGAGAAAACGTAAAAAAAATATTCTGAAATGGTAAAAATATTTACAATTTTTTACCCTTTCTGTTTGGCATTCATTTTGTCTTCTATATTTATTTTATATATATACTATTTTTATTTGGAATTTTTAAGGAGCAGGCAATATTCAAACTTTCTTGAAATGAACCTTGAGAATATTATGTTATTCTTCTTCTTTGTAGGCGTTAACACCGCTTATACGATTAAAACCGAATCAATTATAGCGCGCCATTTATCCCTTCTATTGTTTAGCACCGATTGGAAATACCAAATGAACTCTCAACTCTCAAGACAGCCGGTTCTACGCACCGGAGTTGACCCGGATTTTATCCGGCCAAGGGCTGTCATCCTTTCGGTGACCTAACCCCGTTTAGGTCAACAGGTAAAATTAGTTTAAGTTCGCCAACGGAGCAACACCTCGCAGCTGGGTTACTTCAAATCCTTCTTATCAGGGCTGGCGTCGAAAGCAACCCTGGTCCGACGGATTATTTCTGCTGCGTGTGCACCAAAAGACTCCACCTCGGTTAGGTGCAACCAGTGCAATGGTTGGAGTCATCTTAAGGTCTGCTCAGGCCTTAAGACACATAGGCAGTGGACCACACGTTATGTGGTCCCATGCTGCCAACGCCCAAGAGCGCCCCCAGCCTCCACGACAGTGCCTTCAGCACCCTTACCCACTTTGGGTAACCCTCAAACATCCACGGTCTCCCGGAGCTCCCGCAGCATGTCGGCCGGTCGTAAACTACGCTGCACCGATTTGGGCGCCGGGGACGAACGAGACGCAGTGGAGAAAATTACAGGCATGTCAAAACACCGCCCTTACTGCGACAGGAAACCTCCTGATATCCCCGGAGCATCACTTGCACAGCGAAGCATCTATGCTACGAGTTAAGGAACATAATGCTTTGCTGTGCAAGCAGTTCCTGCAGGGAGCACCCCAGCAGGCATCTTTTGGAAGCCGAGCCTCCACCTAGGCACATCAGGAAGGGAGTACTAGACTTAAACAGCACCATACAGCATCATGTGCAACAACCGCTGGACAGGACGGCGTACCGACAAGCGCTGAACGCCATTCACCAGGAGTCAGTTAACACCTTCATAGACTTCCTTGGAGTAAAAGCAATCGCAGACAATGAGCTCGAGCCGCCTCGAGAAACCCGCGTGACCCTTGCACAGCTTAGATCTGGATACTGTAGTAGATTAAACTCCTACTTATCCAGACTCGACCCAGCATACGCAACGTATGCCCTGCATGTGGAGAGTCCCCGCACGACACTAACCACCTCTTCACATGCCCCCTTAAACCAACTCATCTAACCTCCCTTTCCCTTTGGTCCAACCCCGTCGAAACAGCACGTTTTCTCGGCGACGTAGATTAATAATACCTGCCCTAAACGGGGTTAGCTAGCCACTACAACAACAACAACCAAATGAACTCAAGGCAGACTCATCAGATGTTGACAATGTTACAATAAAGAATTTTAAGTATATTTATTTTCAAATTGATTCTCTTGTCCCAATAATGTATATTGGATCTACATTTACTTATAACTAGATACATTCCGGCAGTTTTCATATGGTGGATTCGCTAGAAAGATATACATTAGCTAAATAGTGGATAATCGTGGTTTCAGTCTACGATTGTTAGCCTTGTTCGACTGGAGCTTGGGACATTTCGTTCTTCTCGAGAGATTCTATGCCATTTCCCAGCTGGATGGATTTACTGTATTTCCGAGCTAGCGTCATATGGCTCTTCCAGCTCCATTATCCTTTCATGGGTGAACTGGAATGTACCCAATCAATGGAGGAAAGAAGCATTAAACTTCTTCACGGATGTTTCGAAACCTAACCTAAAGGACTGTGTGGGCGTCTCCTGTCAATTGGCGGTGGCTATAGAATATTGCAGAATTTTTCAGTTCACTTTTTATGAGATAAATATTTTTTGACCTTCAAATCATTATCAAAATATCGGAATCGTGGAAAAAATTTACGAATAATATTATATTTACACAAATATTTAGAAAAAAACTTGAACTTTCCATTCAAATATCACTTTTGATGGCTAAATAGAAACTTACAAGGAAAACAATCCAAAATTTTGAGAGAAATTTTGAAAAAATTACCGAAAGGTACGAATCTCGTTAAAGAAAAATTATGTAAATCCGCAATTTAAGCATTTTCTTTCCTGGCTTTTAGATCACGATTGATGAACTTGCTGGAAATTCTGTTTATAATCAAGATTTCAAAAATATTTTAGATCGACACTAATCTAGAAGTCGGCGAAGTTTATTAGTGGTGAGACTCCAGACTACTGGTAGGACTATTAACAGAGCATTGTCTGTTGGTGTTCCATAGTTTTAAATCTGATGGACAAAAATAAATACAGGGAATGTGCGGAGACAACAGAGCACATAATATGAGAGCACCTGGCACTCGGCAGAGAGAGAGAGGCAATCTTCCATCAGCAATGGATAAAGAGCCGAAAGACTTCGGTCTATGTGGGACTCCCCAAGGACTCGATCTGTTCAACTTAACATAACCTAGTACTCAATATGTATACAAGATTTGATTAAATGTCTCGAAATGCCTCAAAATTAATACCAAAAAATTTTGTAGATTTCGAATGCGCATACACACAGCCAAACATACTCTCCTATTAAAAATGTTTCAAATTTGTACTCCCATAACTATTTTTTTTTTTTGTTTTTTTTTGAAAGTGCAATGAAACGCGAAGAAGGCGTAAAATATGTAATGAAAACTTTGTTGCGATGAGGCAAACTCATCATAAACAATTACGTGATGCATCGCAGCGATAAAAGGTAGCAGCGATGGCAGCAACAGAGATCAGCTGTATATGCGATAAAAGCAAGACAGTCAAATCTTCATCACCATCACTGCCAACCTACCAACATCGCGCTGGTGCCATTTGACGCGGGAAGTGTGCCGCTGGTGTTTCGCGCAGACTGAGGTTGCAGCAGCCACCACACAACACTCACACTCATAGTCAGCTCGGAAGATTGAAGTGGTAAAAGTGTCAGCCAAGACAGAATCGGCGCCTGTTGCCAGACACAACAGTTGCAAGTGTGTCACTCAGTCATTCAGCTACATAGACGACAAGTCAGACGGTCTTCAATTTCTTGATGCAATCTTCTTTTATTTTATTAACTGCTAACTTGGAGTTGGGAATTTGGAGTCAATTGAGTTGGTTGCCACTAAGTCGCTAAGTGGTGTGATGGTATTTTTTTCCCTACTTTTTGCTGCAAACTTTAATTTGAAATTTTCTTTTGTTGATTTTTTATTTTTTTCTGAGAGGGAGTTGGAATCTCAAGCGTTAATCAAAGTGAAAATGTGTCGAAGTCTAAATGTGTAGACAATTTATTGTTAACGTGCAGCAAGCAGCCACCAGCCCTTGTGTCTTTCTCCATGCGCCAGCACCGAAATGTAACTCATTACATCATTGTATGTGGCGGCACTTGAAGACAATTGAAATGCAATTGAATGGAAAAATGAGTGAAAATTAGGTTAGCGCAGGTTGAAAAAGCGCATATCATTTCTTTGATTAAATAGAGATCTTTTTTTGGGATTTGATTTTTTTCTAAAATAAAGAAAAAAGTAATTATTATTTTTTTGTGAATCTATTTTATTTTTATTTTTTGCTATTTTATTTTATTTATGTATATCTTTTAGTTTTTTGTGATTTTACTTAAAAATTTTTTTAATTTTTTGCGCGTAAGGCAGTATTTTTTTTAATTTTATAATATTACTGATTTTAAGGTAATTAATTGTTTTTAATTATTTCTGATCTTATTTAATTACTTATTTTTACTTCATTTAAATACTTTTTATTTTTTTTTAATTAAAATTTGTTTTTTGTGATTTTATTTAAAAAATTTTCTTAATGTTTTGCGCTTATGGCAGCATTTGTTTAATTTTATAATATTTCTGATTTTAAGGTAATTATTTTTATAATATTTTTCTGATTTTATTTTAATTATTTATTTTTACTTCAATTAATAATGTTTGTATTTTTTCCTATTTTAATTTTGTACTTACTTTTTCTTTTTATTTTTTTTGTGATTTTGTTTTAATTATTTATTTTTACTTCATTTATATTTTTTTTATTTTTTGTAATCAAAATTTGTTTTTTTGTGATATTACTTAAATTTTTTTTACTTTTATAATATATCTGATTTTAAGGTAATTATTTCTTTTTAATATTTTTCTGATTTTATTTTAATTATTTATTTTTACTTCAATTAAATATTTATGTATTTTTTTCCTGTTTTAATTTAGTACTTTGTTTTTTCTTTTTATTTTTTTGTGATTTTATTTAAATTATTTATTTTTACTTCATTTAAAAATTTTTTTATTTTTTTTTTAATTAAAATTTGTTTTTTGTGATTTTATTACATTTTTTTTAATTTATTCCGCGTATGGCAGCGGTAAATAATTTTTTTTTAATTTTTTTCTGAATTTATTTTGATTATTTATTTTTACTTCAATTAAATTTTCTGTATTTTTTTCCTTTTTCAATTTAGTACTTATTTTTTTTTTTTGATTTTATTTTAATTATTTATTTTTACTTCATTTAAATATTTTTTTATTTTTTTGTGAATTTAATTAATTTTTTTTTAATTCTTTGCGCGTATGACAACAATTTTTTACTTTTATAATATTTCTGCTTTTAAAGTAATTAGTTTTTTTTTTAATTTTTTTGTGATTTTATTTTAATTATTTATTTCTACTTCATTTAAATATTTTTCTTTTATTTTTTTTGGTATTTTAATTTAGTTTTTTTTTAGTTTTACTTCTATAAAACTTTCTGATTTTCAATTAATTAACTTTTTGTATTTTTTATTGTTTTTGTTGTTGTTGTTGTGTTTTTTTTTTTTTTTTTTTGATGTATCAATGTGAGCTTGAATATATCAATTTATTGCTGTTAGCGCTTGAGCAACAAATAAAAAATACTTAAATGCACACACTCATTGACAAGCAAATTGAAATGTCTTGAGTGCAATGAGATTGGGGTTAAAATCAATTAACAAGGCTATGGCGGGTTAATGAGTTGCATTTGTTAAAAAAACCCCAAACCAAACCAAAACAGATTAGGGAAAAATGAAGAAAAAAAATTGTGACATAATAAATAGATATATTTATATGTTATATATGTATAAAAGTTTTTTTTTCAATATCATTGTAATTGCAACAGTTGAAGATGCATATATATACAAACAAGTGCATATATTTTCATTTTTCTATTATTTTTATTTTTGATGTTTTCAACGCTTTTTTCAATATTTCCACCGATTTGTTTTGATTTGGCTATTTCCAATGCAATTGTTGTTATCTTTTCTTATTTATTTATTTTCTTACTTTTTGTATTTTAATTTTGCTATATATGTACCTATGTATGTATGTACATATCTACTCTTATTAATCAATTCCATTGATATCTTCAAATTATTTGGTGCGCAGCGCATTCTTTAATTTTTTCGATTCATTATTATATAAATATAAATATCCATTGCACAATTTTTTCATATGTATGTATGTATGTATTTACTCGCATATACCAGTATGTGTGCCATTCATGCAGCTTAAACTTTAATTTGTTAAATACTTATTATGTACACAATTTGGGCGAGTAAAATCGAATAACCTAAAGCCAAAGTAGATTACATAAGCTGCAAATGCATACATACATATACATATATACAACTCACGACAAGCTGCTTTAGTTGAATATTTGTATGTGTGAGTGGCAGTAATTCATCTTCAGTGCATCTAGTTTTTTAATAGATGCCTTACTTATAGCTGCAGCTGTTGCATGGATTTATAAAAATAAATTAAAACAAATAAAATATTTTAAAATACTGAGAGAAAAATAATTAGGCAAAATAAAATTGTTTGGAAAATTTTTAAATTTTAATTTAATAAATTTTGCCTAAATTTTGGTGATTTTTGATATTAAAAACTCGGTTGGAATCCCAATTTAATTTTATTAATATTCATTTATATTATTTTAACTTTAAAAAATAAATCTATTAATTTCTTCTCTTTTTATAATTTTGTATTTTATAATTTTAAAAAACATACAACCATTAATTCTTTAAGTGTAACACCGCGTTGACGATGTTGCACGCACCGCAGATACTTGATTAAGCCAATGAATATGTATAAAAAAGTCTAAATATGTACATAGAAGAGTGCACTGCACACATTTTTATCTGTCAAATAAAGACGGGGCAACTAGTGTGTGGCAATAGATTGGCGATGAGGATGGCTATATAACGACTAGGCACCAGGTCGCCAAAGCCAAAAGTTGCATTAATAAAAAGATGAGAGCTCAGTAGTGGTTGACTGAAAGCGCCACATGTGGCGCACTCAACTATGTACCGTATGTGTGTACGCCGAAATATGCGTGTACACTAA
>JAWMAG010000011.1:5050000-5085000 GCA_037013455.1 Ceratitis rosa | reverse complement strand
TCCCCTTAAATCAAAGGTCTGCAATTATTACATATGTTATGTATATTTACATATGCACATACGACTACATACCTACCATATGTATTTGAGTGTACTTAAGCCACTCAACCTAATTCAAACCTGACCCGGTGCGGCTATTAAAAGCGCACATAGCAAACATGTGATGACCGGGCGATGAAATGGCAACAACAGTTAATGCAACAATAACAACAGCAATAACAACATATGGTCAACATTTTGAACCTTAATGAGTGAGTGTTACGACTGGCACGTATGTAACTTGGCGTAGATAAATACCATTACATGAGGTTATGAATTACATGAAGACCATAATTTTTCGACATAAGCACATACGAATATATTACATGTATACCTATATATGTGAGATTACTGCCTCACATATATATACAACACATTGAGGAAGGCAATACAAATTGAAATTAACATGGTCACTGCAGTTAATTTGGTTACATTTTAATCAACACTCACTACAGTCGAAGTAAATTACATACAAAATATATATGTATAATTTTTCTTATATACAATATATGGTATATGTACATATAAATATATACTTTACATCTAATATCTTCTTAAAGACTTTATTTATTGTCACCTCTTCTGGCTACTTAAATAAATTGGAGGTCACCTACATATATAAATTTTTATTTATAAAATTTTAGGCATTTTTTACACACATATATATAATTTAATTAAGTGCTAATACCTTGTACTCACATTTATCTGTATTTAATAATTTGCCCATTTAATTCCATATTTCCCTCACCTTTCCTTGCCTCTTCACACTGTATCGACCTCTGGCACTTGGTTTGTGTATTAAAGTTGTACATAAATCAGTTTCGGTGATTTAGAGGTTAAATTCGGTAATTAAATTTTAATTTTTTGGTAATTTAAATTTAATGCTTATTATTTGAATATAAAAATTCCACGTAAAAGGTTAGCATAGTAATTGAAATAACAGAAAAAATATTCAGAAACAGGTAAGTAATTTTTTTCACAATTTACGCTGATAAATATGTAAGATTAATGTTAATAAGGTCTCAGCGTAGGCAAAAATTTCGAGCGTTCACTTCGAACGTTGCATTCATAGGTAGATGAGGTCAACCGAAGCCTACTTAACAGAAAATGAGTGGAGCATGTTGGGATTGGGATCTATATAAAGAAGCCCCTAGTCTGATAGCCGAAATTATTAGATCCATTTCCTATAGCTGAACTAAGTAATTCAATCTCAATTTCGGAAAATTACATTCCTGAGTAGAAAAGCTTAATAGCTTCACCCCCCTCGTTTTGCTTTTTTCGAACTTTATCGAAAATGTACTAAAGCGAGGGAGAAAAGAAACATTAGCCCCCAAATCTGCGGTTCAAAACGGCATTGGAATTTTCAATAATTTTTCTTTATGTAAATAATAAATTATTTTATTTAAGCTACTTAATATTAAAGGATATGGATGTAATTCCGCCATTATGACGTCATTTTCGGTGACTACTCGGAAAAAAGGGTGTTGACTGTAGAACTCATGACAGCATCGTCCGAAGGGAAAACTAGAACTAGAATTTGGATGAAGGAAAAAATGTGATAACTGGACTTTTTGACAATTTTTTTTACAAAAAGAAAAAAAAATTTTTTACAAAAAAAAAAAAAATTATTTTATAAAAATCATACAACATTTTTTTTTTAATAGTTGCTATCGAAAAAACATCTTGTGTCCAATTCTTCTGACAACCAACTTTGAAAACATAGTTTCGCAAAAAACTCGTTTAAAGTTTAGAGCGCTGAGCCTATTTGTTTTTGAGCCCGCACCTTCCCGAGACTTTATCTCCGAAACTTTTATTCGTATCGAATTGAAAACTTAAGATAATATTCCCGAGATGTAATAAAAATTCGATTTCCTTAGCATGTGAAACCCATGTAATCTCTCAAGGATTCACTTGTAGTTGGAGCTGTCTTAACGACACGTTCACCGGTGGTTCCTAGGGTTCTAGCCTACACGAGCCTTTTGTTTTCATTTAGTGTTACGGATCTAATCAGCAGGCTTTAATAATCTCTTCATACTTGTAGTTGTATGCATAGAATTGATTCACCTTTAAGTAGGGAAATGAGATATTACCTAATACTACAGATGTTACTAGACACCAATCGGTTGATAACAGTGATCCACTGGTGCTCTCTGAAACTCTTCCCCTCGCCACGTGTTGTCCATTGGTTATCACCAATCGTCCGCCGATGGGTTGTCACAAGAAGCTAACCTGTTATCCCTTTATTCTGCTTATGAGTCTATCGAAGGTGAATCACTTACCAGTCCTCCAGCCATTACTGAGAGCTCCCCTCGTTTTATCATAAACACTCTTCATATATTTGGTAAGCGAAGTAAGGCATTCAATCGATCGTATTGATATTAACAGAGTTCTACCTCAACTTTTGAGCTAAGCTTAGAAACATATCGACCAATACGTCCCCTCCAGATAACACTGGATTTTTCAAAATCTTTCGGCACAGTCCATCAAGAAATTCTACATTGAGCAGTGCTCATCACAGTTGTGGTTGAAGAGGAGGACCATGAGTTATCTGAGTTATCAACAGTCGTCGGTAGAATTTCGAGGTCACTACTCCAAACTCAGGAAAACTAAACAGTGAGTTACGTAGGATAGTGTGCTCTCCCTATTATTGTTAAGTATCTGCATTTCAGACCTTACTTCACGATCAGGTTGAGTCTTGTCACAAGAAGTGAACCAAGGTGTACAGTCTGGCTGGACCTGAATGTCATAGTCTACGGCGTAAACTTTCAACTGTAAATAACTCAAATTTGCTGGGAGTTGCACTCGATGGTCTGAGCTTCTTCACACGGAAAACTACAGATAATCGTTACTCGCAACTACAATCATGTCAGACCACAGTTTTGATGACCATAGCAGGAAACCCCTTGATGTCACAGCACAATATCATGTTATGCCAGTAGTATCTGTTGAGAGACTACTTGTCCGACTCCATATCATAAAAGTCAATGAACAGAACCCGCTACTGCCAGGATAGACGTGAATGCGTTATCAGAATTCAACCACCACTTGTGGCAAGCGAATACCTCGAGCTGCCTCGGGTGACTCGATAAATATGGCAAGAATTTAGGTCTTATTAATGCAGCAGAGTCAATACCCTGCTCGGCCCCGGCACACTGCATGTAATGAGCACCTACACGACAGCAACCCCCACTTTTCCTGTCCACTAAAACCCACTTATCTCACTTCCTTCTTCCTCCGTCCCCAGTTCGCTAAAACAGGTCGTTACTTGCATATTTCAGGAAGCTCAGAGACTTCGACCAACTTTGCCTGCTTCTAAGCATGGCTGCTTAGTTAATACAATAACAGAAATGATTTAGCAAGGAACATGCTTGAACAGAAGAATCTTTTTTTGGGCTTCGTTGTTATCTGTTTCTGTATGAGTCCTTGTGGTCACTGTCTAAACCACGAAAGGCGGCTAGTGTTAGAAGAATGAAAGAGAGGTTTTTATAAGTTTTAAGTAAACTGTTTGGAGTTCGAACTCCTGGCTTATTTTCCTTCAATCCATACTACATCATCATCATCATGAGTTGAGCTTTGAAATTACTGAAACGCGGATAACCGATAGACACTAACAAGTTCATTTCCCTCCAAACTTCTTGTGGGAAACATAAATTTGTAATCAGTCCGCTGACGACGTGTTGCCTTCCACTAGCAGCCCCGGAGCGCACTCAGATCGATCGATGATTACGCAAGTACTCGACGTCGCTTTGTCTATCCACCGTCGTCGTCGTCCCCATTGCTCCGGCACTCTGGCTGCTGGCAAAGCTGTTGACACTCTTTTGCCACTAATTTTTTATGTTTAATGTCACCAACATTACGAATGATGTTGGCACGATATTGATGCAATTTTATTGCTCCAACATTTACACCGTTAGCAGCACGGTTAACGGTTGCTTGGCTGCTTGGCTGCCTGCGCTTGCCACTTCAACGATTTAGTGGCGATGTGCTGTTGCATTGTGGTAGTTGTTGCAACATAACGCACTTGAATTTAGTTGCACTCGTTTTAGATGTCTTTGCTATTGTTGTTGTTGCTGCCGTTGTTAGTGGCAGTGGCAAATGTTGCCCTCAAGTGCAGTCGTCATCAGCAACAACTGGCGCTGTCACAGCGCCTGGATATATAACATCAATAATGGTAACAGTAGCAAAAAAGCAATAACAACAACAACAACAACAGCAATATTAACAAAGCTCAGGCACTTAACGAAGCACGTTTTTGCCAGCCGTTGATTTTTTTCGATTTTTTTTTTTGTTTTTTGTTGTTTGTTTTTTTCTTTGCTACAAATCTAAATCATTGTCGAGCTGCTGCTGCCGCAGCTGTTGCTATTTGTGCTCAGCCATTAATGCATTCAATTGTTGTCTACAGTCCGTTCATCGTTGCTACATTTCTTTGTGAGTTTTTAATGTTGCCTCTATTGAGTGTCGTTAGTTTAGATTTGTTGTTGCACTGCGACCAACAACTTGACCAAAATATGTATGATTGCACACGAATCAACGCACTAGTAGTAGCAGTGGCTGCAGCAGGTAACGCAAATGAGCTGTTATTTTTTATACATATATAATAGGCGCTTGAGCGATTTTCCGAAGACTTGAAGTGTGCGTCTTGATATTCCCAGAAATGACGGAACCTACCAGTTCTAAGTCGTCTCAGAACGCCTGACGGATGGGAGGTTCTTGACAATTCTAGGTTGATTAATCTGGTCTGGGCTCGCATCGATGACCCCTGATGTATAAAACTCCACAGAACTTTTGCTTCTTTTTGCGGTATACCAACAAATGGAGGTACTTCCACTCTACTCTAAGCCAGCTCTGAACGGCTGGTGGGTTTTTTTATGAGGAACTTTTTTATTTCATGTCAGAAATACACTCGGAGGGCTTGACATTTTTTAAATTATTTATGTATTTTTTGTTTTTTTTTTTGTATTCTTGTCAGGGTACGAACCCATGACTTTTCGCATGGTGGTAAACACTAATAACCACTCAACTGAAGCGGTCGTCATTTACTTTCTATAACTATTTATTTCTTTATAAAACCCTTCCATTGACTATCTGGTTAATACCACTGCGGATCCTTTGACACGTGCCATCTAGTGCAACTCGGCAATACTCGTACATGATAGCCGCTTACCGTGTAGGGATTGTCGACGTGCTCATTCCGCTGGATGACCAGAGAAGTACATACGTAGACCTTGTATTGAAAACTAAGGTTTCTGAGGCGTTTCAATAGGAGATTATGACTTTCTTAGTCGAGCTTAATGGACACTGGTGTTTCAACTAAAATTATCGAGTTCGGTTCCTTTATCATTAAAACGAATATAATATTAGTCGTAAAGATTGATCTTCATTTCTTTTATTTAAGCTGTATTGCTGTTGTTTTTGTTTTTTTCTTTTTCTTAATAGGCGTAGTCACCACTTTACCCTTCGATCAGCGGGCACTGCATCGATTTCTTTCCGAACCGGATGACATGACCTAGTCACCGTAGAAGTTATTTCTTGATTCGTTGAACTATGTCATTGCCTTCGTATCGTTTCTTTCTCTCAAAGACTTGTAGGATGCTATCATCGTTCGGGCTTCTGGAACATAAAGAAGACTGACATTGTTACTGGTATTCATGCTGGTTCCAAGATACACGTGTCGCTTGCGTCAAAGTTTCGATTGTAAACAATTACAGGAGGTATTTCGTTCATTCACTGCTAGATCCGATCCCCCTGCTTCCATATCCTCGTTCGGTACCTTCCCAGTTCTGACAGATCTTGGTGATACCAAATTTTTAAATAGCGGTACAAAGGCTGTGCTGCCGAGGTCAGCTTTAGAATCAGCTGAGAGGTTGTTGTTATTGTTGTTGTAGCGGTTCAACACTCAAGACAGCCAGTTCTACGCACCGGAGTTCACCCGGTTTTTATCCGGCCAAGGGTTGTCAACCTTTCGGCGATCTATCCTCGTTGAGGTCAACTGGGAGGTGCTGTGTGTCGATGCTTTTGTCAGTGCTATTCTTTTGACGTATTGAGAATGTCTGGTCAATGGCGAACCTACTTAACAGGTCTAAGGCCAGACTGCCTCGTTAGTTCATCTCCGTCATATTGAAATAACTCGGCCGTTAAGCCGTCGGCTCCCTCCGTTATCTATCGCTATTCGTAGTTCATCAAAGTCGGGAGATGGTTCGTAAACGAGGAGATTAGCAAAAGTTCGGGCAGTTGGGGACTTTTTGGTTAAGGTGAATTTTAGAACGATCGGCTAAAATGGAGACAAGAAAACGCAACCACCAACGCAAAAAGAAATTCTCCATGTGATTCCCTTCGGGTTTCGGCGTAATTTACAACCAATACAAATATTCAGTGAATGCCAAATTGCATATGGAACGATTGCACCGTCTTTAAAGACTATTTGTAAGTGCTCCCGAAGATTCTAGACCGCACATTTTTCAATAGAAAACGAGCCCTGAGAAGGGCGACCAAAATCTTTCCCTGATGATGTCACTGTAGCTTTGGTGAAGTCCGAAATTGACGAAGACCCACGCTTAACACAAAAAATGATTGCTAATGAATTGTGCTTGAATGCCATGGCTGTATCACGAATATTAAGTAATTATCTGGGATACACAAAGAAATCTGTTCGATGGGTACCACGAATTTTAAATGAAGCCCAAAAAGAGGCTCGAGTGCATTTAGCTCAATTTTTCCTAAACAGACTCGAAAATGGTCAGTCTAGCAACTTTAGTAAAGTCGTTACTGGTGACGATTCTTGGTTTTATAAGTACGATCCAAAATCCAAATAGTAGTCCACGGTATGGAACCTAACAGGAGCAAACCCAACCATAAAATCTAAGCAACAAAAATCTGCAACAAAAGTAATGATACCAGCTTACTTCACCCGATCTGAAATCGTAGCTGCTATTCCACTGGAAAAGGGTCAGACGGTAACTGCAAAATAGTACACTGAAGAGTGCCTACCAAAAGCTTTCAAAAATTTGTTGTAAAACAGGAAGAAAGAGGATTTGCGACGCTACATTTTACATCATGACAACGCGCCATCCCACACTGCTGAAATAACGAGTAATTTTATTGCGATCTCTTGGATCAAAGAAATACGTCCAGCACCATATTACCTGGATTTAGCACCTTGTGATTTTTGTTTACTTAAAAAAAAAAAAAAAGAATGGAAAAGTGTTCTCTCCATACACTTAATATACTCTGAACGTCAGTCACCAGGTTCCATTACTTGTAGATACATCGAGATATATCTGATATATCTGATAGACGTTTACATTCCAAAGAAATGTCTGCTAGGTAGTGTGGTAACTCAGAAGATGTTGCTTACGGAGCAGGGCTTGCTTAAGCTTTCAATTTTAAAATCTTTGTAACTCGAACAAAGCATCCGATTCATTCTCGACACACATATGGGTGTACGGAGGTATTTAGTGATATTTTTGTGACTCCATACTCCGCGGTTCTTCATCGACATCGAGAACAAGTCTGGTCGAACAAAGCTTTTAAAAGTGATCGCTTAAGATTTCCTGGGTGCGAGGGTTAGATCGCCCTCAGAGAAGGAATGAAAGGTATGCATTTTACAACATTTCAGATCTAAGAAACAACCTTTGGGGAGTTGAGATTGTTTAGAGTTTTGAAAAGTAAACTGAATTGAAGAAGTAGCATAGGAACGAGACAAGTCCAGTAAAGACATCGTGATACAAGGTTGTATATTACCTGAGCTCTTCTAGCTCGAAGTGTGGTGTTTATGTAGTGAGCTTTGTGGAAAACAAGAGTAGTTTTTCCTCAAAACTTTTCTACAACTGAGAAAGTAAAAATGTGTTGAATGGATTGTTGGTTACGGGAAGGGAAGGGGAGAATTCTACTGAAATCTTGGTGGTAGATACATTGAATAACTCAATACAATGTACATTTCTTAGACGCTGAAGAAACTTTTGAAAAAAAACTTTCAGAAAAATAATAAATTAGTTGAAATACATTTTTTTGTTTATTTTTCTCTAGCCAAAACCCTCGTTTTAGTTCAAAGTGATCGTAAAATCCAACATGGGTTGCCGTGATCGCGTTCACTTTTGTTTCTCTTCTTATTGTTGTTGCAGTAGTCAATGTTTGTGGCGCAGCCAAATCAATTGCATCTGCATCTGCTAACTAAACAGCAACAGCTACTACCGTGTATGTGTGCTTCTTCTTGTTCGCCAACGTCATTTTCCCATCAGTTGTACACACGACTGGCCACTAAAACAATAACAATAACAACAATAACAACAAAAACAGCAATCAGCAGTGCGGCTGTAAAAACAACAATTGCAAATGCGATCGTACAACTGTGATTTGGTTGCTGCCACTTCATTTTGCTCGCGTTTTTTTTTTCGCTTAAAAGCTCTGAGTGCCCGCTTCGCCTGTTGCTCATGTTTTTTCTCGTTTTTTTTTTGCCTACTTATGCCTCTGATGGCTCGCTTGCTGTTGGTCAATGAATTTTTTAATGTCAATAACAACGTGTTGTTGTTTGTTGTTGTTGTTGTTGTGATTGTAGGAAGAAGGTAAAGTAAATATAAATGCGTACGGGAAAAAATACTTTGTTTCTTTTCATTCGATTGCCTCCACATTGCTTGGACTCTGGTTGCTGGCTCGCATTGATCGCTATCGGCTGGGAATCACGCCGCATGGGGTGCGCTTGCGTAATGCGTAAATTGGCACCTCCACTGCAACGCCATGGCGATTCACTCCACTTTCGACGATGGTGATGCCATAAACACTCACTTTTTTGTGGTCACAGAGAAAAACGTGAAAAAAATTTAACAATAACAAGGGAAATAATTTGAGGCAACATACTGTATAACCCGAAAATATGCAACTGTTTTAATGTTACAAAATTGTGTACTTCTTTTCGGTAATTGTAACCCATAAAACGCATGTGTAGCTGCGAAGACAAAACGTGGACGAAAAGATATAAATAAAAAATAAGAAAATAAAGAAAAAAAAATAAATAATCAATAACAAGATTTCAATCCTTTCCGGTAAAATTGTATATTTGCATGTAACTGGTGTCGTTTATATTTTGAGCCTTTATATTATTTTATTTTATTTTACAAATTTAATTTTATTTATATTTATTTTTTTCATTAAACATTTATTAATTTTTTATTATTTAATTAATAATTTTATTTTCATCGATATTTTTATACTATTTTATCAATTTCATTTTATTTATTATTATTTACATTTTACATTATTACATTGTTTTATTTTAACTTGCTTTTTATTTAATTTCTTTTTTGATACAATTTAATTTTTTATTTTTCATTTTAATTTATGTTATTTCATTTTTTTTATGGTATTTTGTCTTATTTCATTTTCTTTACTGTTTTATTTATATTTATTTTTTGATATGTTTTTATTTTATCCTATATTACATTTTTTAGCTTATTATTTTAGGATTAAAATTTGTTAATATTTTTTGTAATGTCATTTGATTTAATTTTATTATGTTTTATTTTATTTTATTATATCATATTTAATTTTATTTTGTTTCATTTTATTTTAATTTATTTTATTTTATTTTATTTTATTTTATTTTATATTATTTAATTTTATAAAATTTTATTTTATTTTATTTTTTCTCATTTTACTTTTTTTTAGCTTATTACTTTAGGGTTAAATTTTGTTAATGTTTTTTTGTAATGTTATTTGATTTAATTTAATTTTATTTTATTTTGTTTTACTTTATTTTGTTATATCATATTTAATTTTATTTTGTTTTATTTTATTGCATCTTTTTGTTTTGTTTTGTTTTATTTTATATTATTTTAATTTAATATAATTTCGTTGTATCTTATTTAATATTATTTTATTTTATTTTAATTTGTTTCATTTTATTTTATTTTATTTCATTTTGTTTTGTTTTATTTTATTTTATTATGTTTTATTCTTATTTATTTTATTTTTTTCATTTCTTTTTGTTTTATTTTATTTTATTTTATGTTATTTTATTTTATTTTATTTTATTTTATTTTATTTTATTTTATTTTATTTTATTTTATTTTATTTTATTTTATTTTATTTTATTTTATTTTATTTTATTTTATTTTATTTTATTTTATTGTATTTTATTTTATTTTATTTTATTTTATTTTATTTTATTTTATTTTATTTTATCTTATTTTATTTTATTTTATTTTATTTTATTTTATTTTATTTTATTTTATTTTATTTTGTTTAATTGAATTTTTTTTATATTATCTTATTTTGTTTTATTTTATTTAATTTTGTTTAATTTAATTCAATTTAAATTAAATTAAAATTTCACTTTGTTTTGATTAATTATTTTATTTTTTTTATTTCAATTTATTTTATTTTATTTTATTTTAATTTATTTTAATTAATTTTATTTTATGTGATTTTATTTTATTTGATTTTATTTTATTTTATTTTATTTTATTTTATTTTATTTAATTTTATTTTATTTTATTTCATTTTATTTTATTTTATTTTATTTTATTTTATTTTATTTTATTTTATTTTATTTTATTTTATTTTATTTTATTTTATTTTATTTTATTTTATTTTATTTTATTTTATTTTATTTTATTTTATTTTATTTTATTTTATTTTATTTTATTTTATTTTATTTTATTTTATTTTATTTTATTTTTTTCATTTCATTTTATTTTAATTTGTTTTATTTTATTTTATTTTTTGCTTATTATTTTAAATTTAAAGTTTTTTTATATTACTTGTGTTTCAATTTAATTTAATTTGTTTTGTGTCGCTAGCTAAAAAGATTTTTCAGTTATTTAGTTCCATTTAAATTTTTAAATATGTTTTTTATTATTATTTCATTTTATTTTATTTCTTTCTATTTACCTTATTTTAGCTGTACTTAATTTAATTACCTTTAGTTTATTTTAAATTTTATATTTATTTATTATTATTTCTTTAATTTCATTTAATTGTAATTGTTTTTACTTAATTTTGTTTATCTTTATATTTGTTTTTTTATTTAAAATTTTTTTTATGTAATTTTGTCGTATTTAATTTTTATTTCATTTATTATATAGTATTATTATATTTTTGTCTATTATTTTTTATTTAATTATATAATTTTTTTTTTAGTAATTATGCCATATATAATCTTATAATATTTTATTTTTTCTTTTAATTCATTGTGTTATATATTTCTTTATCGTTTTATTATTTTATGTGTTTTTAATTTTTTTTTGGTGCATTTAATTTTTTATTTAGTGTTATTTTTAATTATATTTTTCTTTTAATCTAGCTTTTTTATTCTAGTTTATTTTTTTTTGTATATTACTTTAAGTTGTGTTAAACATAATTTTATTTTACGCTTAATATAATTTATTTTTACTTTTTATAATTTAAATTTTTAATTTTTTTAATTAAGGCCTTAAATTCATTTTACATATTTGTGGTGTTTTATTTTTTGCTTTTGTATTTAAGTTAATTTAATTCCTGATTTAAATGTTGAATTTTTTTATATCTTTTGTTATATTTTTATAGTTTTTAAGTTCATTATTTATATTTTTTTTTATTTTTTTTTTAATAAATTTTAAATTTATTTGGTTTTTTTTATTATTTAATTTTTTAGCTTAATTAGCTAATTTTACTTATACATATTTATTTCTTTTTATTGAATTTTATTTAAATTTATATATTTAATTTTGTTTTTTATTCTATTTTATTTTAATTTATTTATTTAATGTTTTAATTTTTTACTATTGCTACAAATAACTAATGTAAAGCTCATAACCTAATTGCATCATCATACATACACGTATATGCATATACCTATACACGCGTACATACACATCCGCATTGTCAATATTGCCACTTAAATGCCATTACATTTGAAATTCCAATCCACAAAACGGTTTTGATTGAAGATTTCTTGTTACAGATTTTTTGTTACATAAACATACATATATAAAAAAAGTATTTATTTTAATTTTTTAGTGAAAGTGCTCCCCTTTTTGTGTTTTGTTTCTTCTTTAGTGAATATTATTGGGTTATAAGTGTCTTTTTCTGTCTTCTAGCGATTATTTGTGTACCATTGATTTTTTTCTATAATGAGGCATTGCATAAGCATTAGAAACTCGAAAGCTTTTTGGTAAGGTACATTACTGATGGATTTGGATTCCCACGATCCACTTGTGACATTAATGGGGTAAAAGGTATTTTGTACTATTAATTGACACTTTGACACTTGTTGATACAAAATACCAATCTGAAGATTACATAATCATGTAGTAAGGTAATTATTATGAAGACAGTTTTAGAAGGGACTTACAGATGGTTTGTATATTATTTTGAAGGACTTCACATGCTATTAGAGCTTAAGGAAATCAAAGTAAACGGACAATATATACTCAATTACTATAAGTATGTTAAGATGGTTCTAGGGTTTCATGTTTCTTGAGAAATTTATTCCTTTTCGTCCTTTAACAATTTCTTTTGTCTTAGATCTCATATCTAGCAGCATGTACAATGTCTCCTGCAAATACATTTGGGATTCCCATGAAACTGAAATGGCGATGATGTAGAAAAATCCTTAATCCCGTCTTTCGAGAGGCAGTTCCGACGTAAAAATCACCTTTCGATACCTGTTAGCTTCAACTCATACGATACCCAATTTCCTTGCTTTTGAATAAATCGAAATTGATTTAACTGAACAGAAATTACTCGTCCCTCCCAACGATTGTGCGAATTCAGTTTGCGTTTGCTATGGATAAAGATCCATTAAAACCTCTAATTCGTCATCTTCAAACCTTTTGAGTTGGTCAGGACGATCTTTGTTTTCGAAATCATCACTTTTGAAAAAACGAAATCACTCTTTGCATGGCTTATCGGTCGGGGCAGATTCACACTTTTCTTCCAATTAAAATAGAAAATTAAAACTTGTCGCAAATGGCCGCCACAGTATCCTCGTCTGCAACTCGCTGCTGAAACTTAGCAAAATCTGCCTATTTCTGAAGCGGATATTGATGAAAATTGGATCACTTACAGCAACGTCAAATGAAAACGGTTTTGGTCGAAGGGCAGTGAACCGGCACAAACGGTCTCCACGCCAGAATTGACCGACAGGTAGTTTTTTTGTATGTTTTGGAATCATTCGAAATCTCTATGAGCTGTTTCGCTACGGCCAAACTCTCAATTTGGACCTCTACTATCTGGAATTGGACTGTCTGAAGGGAGCAATCGCTCGAAAGCGCTCGGCTTTGGCCAACAGTAAGGGAATGGTGTTTGAGCAGGAAAACGCCAGACCACACATATCGATAGTGACTCGTTTGCAACTTCGAGAGCTTTTCTGGGCAGTTGTTATGCAACCAATTTATAGTCCGAACCACGCACGAAGTGATTTTCATCTGTTCTTTTCTATGACGAATGATTTAGCTGGTAAAAAATTGGCCTCAAGAGAAGCCTGTGAATATCGATTGCTCCAACAGATGAGAGAGGCCGAGAAAATGGCAAAAAATTATCGAGAAAAACCGATAATCGTTTAATTCTAACTGTGGTGAATGAAGCCTTCAATATATTGATTCAAGAAATTAGAAGAAATTTGTCCTAAATGTCTGTTGGATCAAAGCATACCCTAAGCCGCTGATCGTAGAGATCTGAAACATGGAGAGTGTGACCTGTGTATAACCTACCATTCGATATGAAATGAATTTCCGCAATTTTAAGCAAAAAGGGCTAAGAATATGGCGCATATTTTCAATATGTAACGATGACAGTGCACGAGAAATCAAAGCATTTTGGTTCAAAATGATAGTGAAAGCTCGATATACTTGAGTTCTATTATTTCGTAATACAAGGAATTTACTCGTACGACATAAAAGGACATTTTTCATAAAAAAATTTTAAATAAAAAATCTTGATTGGTTTCAACGCAGTTTAAAATGGCGAATGGTTTATAAGATAAGTGCGTAAAGAGATTAGGCGCAAGGTAATCTGCATACAAATCTCAATTGCAGTCGAATACAAATACATATTTGTCGAAGTTGCCTTAGTAAAGTATTTGGCATTTAGAAAGGAACGATTAAAGCAGCATCTATTTCACTCTATCTGTAGGCATGACAAGGTCGTGTTTAATTAGTCGAATATTTTAAACTAAATAAAAATTTTTTTTGCTGCATTTTTCAACTGCCTCGTCTTCTCTTTCGTTTTTTTTTTTTACAAATAAACCAGTTTTATTAATTTTTGGCATTTTTTTAAACCGAAAAAATACTAATTCCAACGAATTTAGGCAAAAAATGCAAACTTGTCACCAACGAAAAATTCAAAAACCAAATTGCGATCACCACTGCAATCTCAACACCTAACGAGCACAACAGTTGCTGACTGCTTGACTAGTATTTGACTGATCTTCAATTACGCATACAAATGTACTGGTGGCTAAGCGAAAGTGCGATCGTGCTGGCAATGAACGTTGTTGCCAAAATGCTGGCATCTGCTTGACTGAATGAACCAGCCAACGAGCGAAATGTTTGTTAACCATTTGACCGTGCGGCGGTGCGGCGCGCTGTTGCCACTTTGTGGCATTTGGTCTAATGAGAGCGATCACGAGACGATCCAACAACGATCCAACAACGAAACAGCAGACGGCCGACAAGCGAGCCACATCGGCCAGCTGTGTGAGTAACTATGCAACATTTGGCATGATTGAGATTGTGGTGCATGACGAAGAAGATGTGTTGCAGATGCAAATGAAATTAAGTTGAAGTGAAGCGCAAAACACAAGAAAAAGAAAAACAGAAAACAAAGCAAGTAAATTAAACGAATCAAAATCACAACAATTGAGCAGCGTACGAACAAAACAAACCAATTAAAAAGCAAACAAAAACAATTAAATAACACCACAACGAAGTTTGCTTTAATGATCATTAGGTCGGCGTCAGCAGAAGTTCGCCGCCGACGACCACCAGCCGACTTGACTTGAAACAATATGACAGTGTAATATTAGTAACAATGAAATGGGAATGGAAATGAAAATGAAAACAATAACTTCAGTGGGCAGCAGCGTAGAGAGCGATGAGCAAACGACGAGCCATGGAAAACTTTTGAACTCTCGAGAGTTTTGAGGTTTTTCTTTCACCATTTTTTTTTTCGTTTCTTACTCTATGTATTGGATCTCGATTGTGCTTTGTCTTTGGTGAGGTAATGAAACCGAAAGTAACCGCACACGATCCACAAAACCGCTGCTAAAAGTAACAACAACAACAACAACAACAACAAACTGGCACACAATCTCATCAACCGGCGCGCTACAATAATAATAATAATAATAACATTGGCAACAATGATAGCAAAAGCCAAACTCCAACCAACCAAAGTCTTCTTCAATTGCACCAAAAATTAAAGTTGATTTCCCTCTACCGCCCGCCAGCGTACACACTCAAACAACACATTGCAGATGGCTCTACGCATGCGCCGGATCGCGCTGACTTTTGCGTTTTGCGTTTGCGTTTGCGCGCATACGCTCGCTGTAAATATCTTCGTTGGCAGCGTTGACTTTGCCGAAACGGTTTTTGCGACGCGTACCTATATAAGTGTTCAACTTCGCAGCAGAATCATGCAGAAAGACGCGCCGCGCCGTACAGTGAATACAGTGGTCTCTTGCCTACAATTTGTGTACTTGTAATTGGATTTTTACCTCTCCAGTAGCGAAACGTTATCGTCGTCGAATATCCTTTGAGACTATTTAAAAAATTGTGTTCGAAAAACTCAAATAAAATGAAACGTTTTTGTGCGGTACGTTGAAAGGAAATCATTACTATTTTTTTTAACAAAATAACAAAAATTCGAAAAATTTTGAATTTCGAAAAAAAATTAAGAAATCAAACTATCAAAAAGAAAAATAGAATTTTGTGCAAACAAATAAAAGGGCGGAAAAGAAATATTGTTGAAAGCAACTTAAAAAAACAAAAAAATTATACAGTTTTGAAGGACTAAAATTACAATGAACAAACAAATGTTGAAACTATGGAATATATTTAATATTCCGCGAACTGTTAATTTCGTATAAAAATTTATAATCTGTTGAGTTAAAAAAAAATTTTCAGAAAAACTTACTCTGAAATAATAAATAGTAAAAATATATATATTTTTAAACCTTCAAAGATTTTAAAATTTTCGTAAAAAGATAAGAAAAATAAAAATATTTTCACTAACAAAATATGAGATATTAAAAATTAAAAAAAATACAACTCTTAAATAAAAAACTAAAACAAAATAAAACTAAGGACAGTTAATGATAATCAAATATTAATAATAAATGAATAAAGTCAAATACAGGAAATCAAATAACCTAAAGCAAAAAAATTTATTAAAAATATAATCAACATTAAATTTAATGAAATAAAGCATATTTAAGATATTAAATTAAAAAAAATCAAGAGAAAAATAAAAATATACATATAATGCAATACAAATCAATATATAAAAAAATAAAATAACTTAAAATAAAACAAGATATTATATAATGGTATAAAAAAATTAAATAAAATGAAATAATTTAAAGAGAATAAGAAAATAAAATAAATTAAAATAAAATAAAACAAAATAAAATAATAAAAAATATAATTAAATCAAATAGAAAAAAATAAATTAAGTGCAATAAAATGAAAAAAATATAAAGTAGAATATTTTAAAATAAAATATTTTAAAATAAATAAAATAAAATAAAATAAAATAAAATAAAATAAAATAAAATAAAATAAAATAAAATAAAATAACATAAAATAAAGTAAAATAAAATAAAGATAAAATATAAAAAAATAAAATAAAATAAAGTAAAATTAAATTAAATTAAATAAAGTGAAATAAAATTTAATAAAATAAAAAAATATTAAAATAAATAAAATAAAATAAAATTTAAAAAAAAATGAGGCCAAATAAAATAAAATAAAATAAAATAAAATAATATAAAATAAAATAAAATAAAATAAAATAAAATAAAATAAAATAAACTAAAACAAATTAAAATAAAATAAAATAATATAAAATACAATAAAATAATATAAAATAAAATAAAATAACACAAAATAAAATGTAAAAATAGTAAAATGAAATAAAAAAATTAAACAAAAAAAAATAAAATAAAATATCTAAAATTAAATGAAATAATATAATTTAAAATAAAATAAAACAAAATAATATATAATAAAATAAAATGGAATAAAATAAAGTAAAATATTGTAGAATAAAATAATATAATATTATCTAAAATAAAACAAAATCAGTAAAATAAAATCATAAAATGCTTAGTAAAATAAAATTTTTATAACCAAAATTGCCTGTAACTACATATAATATATTTAAGCAAAATTGGTTTTATTTAAATCATATGAATAATATTCAAATTTATAAAAGAAAAAAAATATAAAAAATTTAATTGAAATAAAATCTATAAAAGAACAAATTTTGTACTCGTTATATATCTAAAAATATATTTAAAGTTTTAAAATATTAATTGTTTTAAATAAAACTTCATAAATTTGAGGCTTCGTCCCAATATTAAAATATTCCATTGAAAGATATGCTTCCTATAATTTTCTTATTGGGAATTTAAACTTTGAGATATACATATTTCAAATAAACTCCAAGCTTACTAAAAATTAGTTCAATATATGAGTATACAAACGGTTTGAATAATTAAAAAAATAAAATAAAGAAGAGACAAAATTCTTAAAGGTTTTCAAAGTAGACAAAAAATATTTGTATATCAAGTTTTTCTTAAATTTTTTAATTGTTCATAAAATATTTTCTAAATTTTCCTGAAAATGTTAGTATTTTTTTTTAATTAAACAAAATTCACAAGACTCGAAATTAATTAATACTAAAAATGAAAATAAATAAAATGTTATTTTATTTATTGAAAATTAGTCGATTATAATATTTCAAAAATATATAATATAATAAAAAATTCATAAAAAATAAATTCAAAATTTGAAGCAATCTTATATATTTCTTATTAATTTGTGTTAACTATAAAAAATAAAAAATTGAAATAAGCATTATCTTATTAATCTGAAATAAGTCGATTATAATATTTCTAATATTAAAAATGATTTACTTTAACAAAAATATTCATAAAACACCAGCGAAAAGTAAAAAGACCAGGAAATTTTAAAATTAAATAATAATTAAATATTAAATGTTTCAATTTTTATCATAACAAAAAATTTGCAAAATATTTCAATGAATTTTATTAGTGAAAATATTTCGATTTTAATAACATCCAATAATATAAATTATACAAAAATATAACAAAATTATCAAAAGAAATGCAATCAAAATTAAAAACAAATTTTCGCAAAATTCTGAGCTAAACAATCATAAATAACTATTTAATTTTTCAATTTTTCATTCAGTAATTTTTAATTTCAAATAAAAAAAGTACACAAAAATAAATTTTATTAACTCTAAATTGGGCAATTCTAATATTTTTAATGAGAGAAACTAAATCCTAAAATTGAAATTTATATATTTTTATTTATTTCAAATGTAAATAAATTTAATTTAAAAACATAATGAAAATTTGATTAATGTCTTAAAATTCTTATCATCTAATGTATGGTTTTCCCTCTTTTTCTCTCCTCTACATTCCTATAGGTTTTCCTTGTTTTGGTTGCAGCTGGCTTAGCAGCAGCACGTCCAGAACCACCACGTGACAGCTACAGTGCCCCACCACCCAGCAGTTATCAACCATCGGCGCCCAGTGGCGGCTATGGACCACCACCGGTATATGGTCCACCACAACAGCCGCCCGTGGTGCATAAGCATGTTTATGTGCATGTACCACCACCAGAGCCAGAATATCAGCCACCAAGGTAAGTCGAGGAAAATATGCATAAATTATATATAAGAGGGTGACTAGAAAACTAAATAGATATTTTAGATAGAAATAATAGCAGAGTGAAATGAAAACTGATGTAGGCATATTTCAAGTTTCTAGGAGAGTAGAGAAGAAGGTTTTATACAATAGTACAATATTTCCTTTTAAGTTTTAATTTTGACTTTTATTTCCTGCTGTTGACTTTTGATCAATTTTGTAGTTCTAATTCATACTTGTTGACCTTCAGAATTCTGAAAAAATATAAAAAATATAAAAAATACTTAAAAAATCTCAATCAATCAAATCTACTTAGATATTAGATTTTTCCACTATGAGGTATATGTGTGATTCTATTGGCACAATCGAATATTTAATATTCACATGAGTACATACATATGTACAAGCATTTATTTATTATATATCGACCATTCATGCCATCATTTACCGTCAAAAAATTGACACAATTTTCCATTTCAAATATTATGATATTGACAATTTCCTTTAAAGCCAACATAAATTGTGACAATGAGATAAAATAATGCATACAAATCATAGAAATAATAAATGCCGGACAATAAAAATGTAATTTATACACACAAATCGGAAATATGCAGCATATGTGTGTATGTATGTATGAGAGAGTAATATTTTTGAACAAACTAAATTTATTATTGGTAATTTTTTTATTTATTTTAGTTATACAAATGATATTTATTATGAGTAGAGCAACAAGCAGGTGGTAAAAAATAAAAAAAATAGAAAATAAATAAAAAATTGGTAAAAAATTTAAATAGAAATTCGATCATAAAATAACTAAATAGTATTATATAACACCAGACAAACACAATCAGAAACAGATTTTATATTTTATGATGGCAGCTGTGATTTACTCTTAATTGAGGCAATATAAATTCTTCTAAATAATATTAAAGTGCTACCTAGTAAAAAATAATCCATTATTTTTGCATTAAATTGAAGGCTCTATTTACCATAGTTATATCATACACATATTATATATGCATTGTATTTCTCGGAAATGTTTGTCGTTTCGAAAATAATGTCATTATGGTTCTCTCATAAAAACGTTTGTATCTATTGGCAAAATATTGGGAAAAACGATTTGCACAGCCTTCTCTTGAGGCCAATTCTTCAGCAGCACAATCGTTTGCGCCATCGACAGGAAGGTGGCTGCATAAGAACCTCCCAACCAAACTCTCGCAGCTGCTGACGAGTCACTATCGATGTGTGTGGTTTTTCGTTGTTCTGATGAAACACAATTACTCTACTGTTGGTCAAAGCTGGACCCTATTGAGTTATTATTTCTCTCATATGGTTCAATTGCCGACAGTATTGGTCCAAATTAAGAGTTTGGTCGTAGGCGTGTGGTTCACTTTGGTAATCCCACCAAACACAGAAGAAACCTTTCCTAGCCCTACTTTTCATCACCAGTTACCATTTGCTTCAGAAATAGATCGGTTTGTTACGATTCAGCAGCGATTCACAGCTGGAAATTCGGTCCATGGGGTTTTTCTCGTCAACTGATGTGACACCAATACATCGAGCTTTTTCGAGTATGCAGTCTGTTTCGAAATAGATCTCGACTTTCGTTCAGACCCGACGATTTCCATTACCTTGTCGACATTTTCAATAATTTATATGAAAATTATCGGAACGAAATCTTCGAAATTGTGTAATCGCCTTTTAGGGTATCAGGAACATAAACATTTTCAGCTGCATGACTGCGTTAAGTAATCAACACTTCTGCCACTACCTTTTTTAGAAAAAATATCCCCTTTTTAAAGCTATCTGGCGTAACCCAATCGCACTTGTAGAAAGCGAGATATAGATCAGATAAAATAATGGATTACTTTTTACTAGACCAATACTTTTCCATTTTTAAATCTTTTCTATTAATAATTCCTGACTCATTCAGAATTCTTTAAAAATAATTAAATTTTTTTTTGGAAAATAAATATCAAAAAACCGAATCCAAAAATTAAAGAATTTTTTCGAATAAAAATTAACAAAATATTTTTTTTTTTAATTTCTTAAATTTTTTTCTTATAATACCGAATATTGAGAGCCAAATAAAATCAGATTCAAAATTAAAATTATTTTTGCAGATAAATGACAAAAAAAGCTAAATAACTTAAGGTCTAGACAAAAAAGTTTTTTTACTTCCAAAAACTTGTTCCGCAAAGTTTCTGAATTTTTCAGATTTCACATATTAAAATCTTGTTGGATTTTTTTTTACATACTTAGATTTAAATAAAATATCGAAAAATACTTCACTTGCAATTGTATCACTTTTTACTACTTAAAATTCTTCTCAGAGTTTCAAAACAAAAAAAATATTCCAAAAGGTGGTCCATCCATCGTACCTCTCTACCCTCCATTTGCAGTCATTGCAATTTTTCTGCTCGCATTGCACGTGTCTAAATGCAATGGCAAATGCTAACAAGCAAGAAATATGTATGTATGGATGTTGCATGCAACATACTCGTATATGCAGTTGGTAGCATTAATAAAAAGATTTTTAGCGGCACTTTGCAAGTAACAAGAAATCAAATGCATACATATATTATGTGCACACAAACACACATATTAATATCATTGTAATTTGTTGCATGCGTGCGTGAATTTAGTTATTTTATTTTTATTTTTTTTATTGCTTGCAGCAATTTGTTGCATTGTGCCATTTGTGTGGCAGTAAAAAACAGCGATTTTTGCGCACGAAGCTTATTATATACGTATGTAATAATTACTATATTAATATGCATGACTACAAATTTACGGGCATGGATACATACATACAAATGCATGTACGAGTGAAAAAAATTTACTCATTAATAATTAATTAATTTTTTATTAATTCTGTTTTTTGTTGCCCTCACTCAGCACTCTGCTTCTAGCAATTTTTTTGATTTTAGCATATGTATTTCTCAAATGTACTATAATTTCTAAAAAAAATTTTACACTTTTCAACTTGATTAATTTTCAAAAGCAAAAAATGCTTTAAAAATCTCCTAAAATATTAAATATTTAAAAAACCAAATAGTAAAATATCGATTGATCTTTGGAAGATAAAGGTTAAGAATCTAACCACAAGCCGTAGCTCATTCTGGTCCCTTGTATATCCCAATTATAACTTAGCGAACAGTTCATTTGATTTAATTTATTTATTTTCTACTTCATTCTTGAAATACAAGACGTCTCAGTCGGCTGAAAGTCGAGCATTCGCTAAGACAGAACTCCAGCTTTTCATCCTCTTCTTTGCATGTTTAAGCAAGTTGCCAAGTTTTTGAAAATTATATAAAATTTTTGTAGTAGGCAGCCTCTAATCGGCTTTTAGTTTGGTCTGTCTGAACCACATAAATTTAATGGTAAGGTAGGCTCTTCGTACGAAGACCTTAAAAGTTCCTTAAGAGTCCACTGCTTTAGACAGTATTTGAAGACGCTGAAAGGTCTTAAGCACTTGTTGGTGTGAGACACACCAGCGTTGTCATCTCGAGCCAACTTCACCGCTTTTTCGTTATCCACTGTGACCTGTGACCCAGGTGATTTACATCATATGCTCAAGTGGCAGCCTGTTAATTGCCTACTTACGAGTACATATTTTCACACTTTTAGACTTTTTGTTAATAATAGACCGCTTGGCTGTATCCCATTAAAGCATTTGTCTCTTTGGCACCTTCAGTAAATGGCGCTGTAAATGTATATATAAATTTCCTGGCCCTATGTAATAAGTCTTTGGTTCTTGTCTTACCTATCTTAATTGTGCCAAATATGCTTCGATTTCTAATAAGTGGGCGTCGTTTTAAAATTTTGTTCGGAGCGAAATATTCAAATTGTATGCGAAGAACGCTCCAGATCAGTCGTAGCAGGCATGGTATTAACTTTGAATTGGATTCGTCAAGAGAAGCTGCTGACTTAGCCAACTCGTCGCTTTTTTCGGTAACAAAAATATTACTATAGTGGGGGAACTTCGATTATGGGACGTCGAGTGGACCTACCTGCGGGCTCAAAATCTTTCTTCAATTGTTTACGGCGCTAGATCTTGTAAGGCCAGCAATGTCACCCAGCTGACCGTATAAATGGTTACTTTGTGAACCCCCCGAGTTGCTCTACAGGTCACTGAGAGAGATCTTAATTCCGATAATATGTACTAGATATATATTTCCTTGGACTAGTTTTGAATTCTATACGATATTACCTTCGTTTTTGTGTTTATTGAATATCAATAATTTGGTTCTAAGTAATCCCTGAAGCGATTTCCGGCAGAGCTTCTCCTTCAGTTTTTATTATGAGTCTTGAAGTTTTTCAAACAAATTGAGTGACCTACAATTTATTTTAATCCGCCTCGGAATGGCCGATAATTTTTTTTGATGAGCCCTCAGAATACACTCGGAGGGCTTGACATTCCCTGCCGAGAGGCGAGCGCAATTAGAAAAGTCAATATCATATAAATAAATTCTTCAAAACTGTTGAAGAAAAAAAAGCTATTCTCACTTGAAGATCGAAAAAATTTTAATTACAACTTTTTTTTTTATTAATACCGATGTTTTTGAGAGATCGGCATTATAATTATAACGTCACAGAGAAAAATAAAATTTTTTATTATTTATTTTTTTGAATCACTGTACATTTTGAGTTCCCCAAAAAATAACCTCAAAATCATCGCATAAAAGCGGAAATTTACGATTGAACTTAACACTGATCTTCAGATAGCACTTGAACCTACAAATCGTGCAAAATATTTCTCCCAAAACAACAACAACTGTTAGCAAACGCCAACGGTAATTGTCACAATGTCAACGACAAGTAGCCGACAACAAACGAATGACAGGCGACAGAGTTGATTTGAATTTAACTGCATTGAATGGCAATTGACGATCAAAGCGGCGGCCAGCTGCCGGCGTATGGCGAGCGGAAAAAATGTGGCAGAAATGTAACAGAATGTGAGGAAAAATGCAAGAGGAGTAAAAGAAAAAAGTAAGGGGAAACGCACGCAAGGCAAAAGCGGAGAAAATGGCTTTTTTTTTGTTTTTTTTGGTTATCTGTGGCGTTACATTTATGGCCGAGCACGCGATCAAATCGTATTCATACAAATAAATTGGCATTTAAAATAACGCGTTTTTTTCAGCATACAAGTAATTCCGCCGACTGACTGAGATTTGATGGGAGTTAATTGGTGGCATTTTTGTCATTTTTACCATTATTTGTATGTTGCTTGGCATTTTAAAAGGAAAAATCGTTTGTTGGAAATAATTTTTTTAGTTTATTTTATTTATTTCACCTCATCTTTAGTGTTCACAATTTTAATTAAATTTCAATAGGAAGACAATGGTTTGGAGTTTCCTTGATAAAAAGGTGGTTTACAATTTTCTTACATAAATATTTACTTATAGAAAAGTATGCAATTTTTTATTCAATCTCTATGATCTACAGGAACGATCGCTGGCAAAAGGTTTGCTTTTATGTTTCACCAGTATTTTATTTATCTTTCTATTTATTTAACAAATTTATGATTCATTGACTTAAAGAGACAGGCGCTAAATGTTTTTCCATATATACTCGTACATACGTATGTTTGCTCAGTTGCGATTATGTAAATTATATTTAACATGAAGTTTAACGCTATTTAGCATACCGTTAGTTGTTGACATAAGTGAAGCGATCGTTGTTAATTAGCATAAAATTATTTATGAGCAAAACTATTTGAAATGAGGAAGCATGAAAAAGCTTTCAAAATTTTATTCGAAGAAATAAAAAAAATAATAGTCTTTCTATTTCTTGATGAAATGGTCATTTATAAGAGTTACGATCGCTTACTGTGATTCTAGCGATTTTTAGAGTTAAACCATTTGGCATCATTTACGAGAATTTCTCACTCAGTGATCTGTTATTTCCTACGCGATCACTGCCACACACCTTAAAAAATTAATATTGAAATTAAAATTAATACAAATATTTTCTAAAATTATGTTTTCGAAGAACGAAGAGTCCAGACTGGTGTGGAAAATTTTCTAAAGAAAGTAGTTTTATTGAAACGGTGTATTCTTAGCACGATCAGTTAAAAAATTAACAAAAATGCAAATTAAAAAAATTCCAGTCAAAATAATGTGATCTTAGCACGAACAGTTCATGGATATGAATAATTTAAAATAAATAAAAATATCTTAGTCGGCTAATAATACACGATCAGAGTGATCAATGCAAATAAAAATAACTCTGCCTAAATAATGCGATCTTGGCACTATCAGTTTTTAGATCTGAGTGCTTTAAATAAATAAAAACATTTCGTAAACTAATAATCAACCATCAGAGTGATCAATTTGCTGATCTCAAAGTGATCTTTTAAAATTGGTATATTTCTTTTGAAATGATCGCAAATAATTATATAAAAATCAAAGCATGTTTCCCTACTCATATGGTAATTTTCAGGAAAACCAAAGTTAAAGTAAAAAAAATGCCTTTAAAAAATTGTTCACATTTAAAGATCCTAAGAAAAGTATTATTGGTCTAGCTTTAAAAACATTTTTAATTTTATTCAATGTATATATTTTTCAATTGATTAATATTTTGTTTCTCTTTTACATCGAGATAAATTAATGTAAATGTCTGCATATTAAAAGAAAAATACCTTTTTTAATAATCTGAGGAAAACTGATCGTGGAAGAAAATTCAAACTTTTGAGTTTTTAAGTGATTATTGTGACTCATGATTTCAAAACTTAAGTTCATATAAAAATTATTGCCTGTGCTATGTTCGTAAATGAAAATTTAATACTAAATCCCTTTAAATAGAATTATGGCTCTATTGAATAGAAATTATGGCAATATTGATCACTTATTTTTCGTAGAAAAATTAAGTCAAAAAAATTATTTAACTTTAATGAAACTATCATACAACAAAAAAAAGTTTACCACTGGTTACGAAAGTGATTCCAATGAAACCAGTTGACAACCAGTACCAATTAAATTTATTAAAAATGAATTTTAACTAGCAAGAAAGTGTTTAGTTAACAAATTTCACACATATTGTCATTTTTTAAACTAACAGCCACCTGTATTGGCGGCAAATGTGGGCGATAACTACTGCATTTTATTATGTATTTACATATGTGTATATGTATGTATTATGCATTATTACATTTGGTTTCATTTTACATTTTACTGTTGTAATTGTATCTAATTGTTTTGCGAGATTTTTATTTTATGCTTTACTATTACTCATGAAAGCATGAAATGCCATCAAACGTTGATGCCACCAACACGAATACAAGCAACACACCCACTTGCAGATATGACTTTTCCGCAAAACACCGACACACATACATATATACATACGCGCCACACACAGCTTGTATTACATAACATAATGCAAGAAAACGCTAAACGAAAGCGTAAATATTACAAACTGTGTCAGGAAAATCTAAGCTCAAAAGCTAAAATATTTTATCTTGCAAAATTTTTTTTTTTAATTTTGTAATTTTTGTAGGTGTATCTAAGCACTTTACGTTCACTTCTCACTTTCTTGTGATTTTTTTTCCAAATTTTTATTTTTTTTAGTTTAACGGTAAATTGAAATGTTGTGGGAAAATTTTCTGGTTATTCTCTATTTAAAAGTGAGGAGCAACAAAATTTATAAACAAAGAGTATCAATTTTAAAATACATGCAAATATGTATGTATAATATTTAAGTATATCATTAATTAAAAAAATATATTTGAAGAAAATTTTAATTGCCATTAAATAAGTTTTTAAAATTAATAAATTTTTAGTAAAACTTTTAAAAGATATCCTCACTCGCCTAAGTTACTACAGCAAACCTACATAACTGTAAACTAATTAAACCACTTTTACCGTTAAGGCAAATGCGCTCAAATACCGGCAAAACTCACGCCCATGGCGACAATGTTGTCAGCGCCTTATGTGGTCCGCTAGAAAATATGCAGCAGAAAAAAAGAAGAAGAAAATACTAAACATTTTTGTACTTCCTGATTGCGCTATATCTACATATATGTAAACTGTTTTATGTACAAAAAGCAGCAAATTTTATTACAATTTTGTCTAATGCGAATTTTTGGCTTTATACAATATTTTTATCGCCATCATCGCTGTCAGTGCTCTTTGTTGATGGTACCTCTTGTGCTAGTCACCCAAAGCACTTACGTACAAGTATTTTATGCTGATGTGTACGAGTATGTATGTATATATGTATGTTAATGGTATACAGTGCATACATATTTATAATTGTAAATATTTTTCAACGTCAAAATGAAAGTAAAGTTATAATTTTTCAAGCAAAATATTTTTAGCCGAACTAATTGCTGGTAATATACTCAACAAAATTCATAAGCCTAAGTATGTACATACCATATATATTTTCTTATGTATTTCACCTACTCTTAGTCAAATTTTTCACTTTGGTAATTAACCGAAAATTAATGTTTTACTTGCTACGATGAGATAACTGCCAAAAAATAAAAAAATAAAAGTAAATAAGAAAATGTTAGTAAATAAAGTAAAATAAAATAAAATAATAAAAATAAATTGAATTTTATAATATGAATAAAATAAAATCAAAACAATTAAAAAAATGAAATCATAATTTAACAAAAAATAGAGGAAAAAGTAAAGTAAAATAAAACAAAATTAAAATAAAATAAACTGGAATAAAATAAAAAAATGAAATAAAATGAAATAAAATAAAATAAAATAAAATAAAATAAAAAAAGATAGAATAAAATAAAATTAAATAAAATAAATTAAATTAAATTAAAATAAATAAAATAAAATAAAATAAAATAGAGAAAAAAAATAAAACAAAATAAAATAAAATAAAATAAAATCAATTAAAATAAAATAAAATTAAATAAAATAAACAACATTAAATTAAAATAAATAAAATAAACAAAATAAAATAAAATAAAATATTTTATAAAATAAGATAAAATAAAATGAAATAAAATAAAATAAACTAAAATAAAATAAATTCAAATTAAATAAAATAAAATAAATTAAAATAAATAAAATAATATATTAGAAAATAAAATAAAAAATTAGAAAAAATAAAATAAAAAAACTAAATAAAAATAAAATAAAATAAAACAAAATAAGATTTAATGATATAAAATTAAATAAATTATTAGATTAAAATAAATAGGGGAATCGAAAACACTGAAAAACTATATAATAAAATTGAAAATAAAATAATTAAATCAAATAAAACAATATGGAGACATAACAAAATAAATTAAATCAAATCTATTATAAAATATATTTTTTTAAAATTTGGGTCTAGTAAAAAGCAATCAACTATTATTGCAATAGATGGCTTTTGTGATCAGTATTTCGGCCGAAAGCTAAAATAGAGAATAGTTTTTATGGTCTGACCGTCTGCGGGCACCTCAAGGACCTTATTTCGATCTGCAAATCGCTGCTGAATTGTAACAAAATTTTCCCATTTCTTAAGCAGGATGGTGACTGATGAAGAAAACGGATTAGCAAAGTCAAATGGTGTGGAATTTTTCTCGAGAGAAGTCTGTGTAGATCGATTGTTCCAACTTTTGGCCAATAGGGTCAAGGGTTGTTATGAGAGTGGTTCAAATAAATTACCTTCAAAATGGCAAAAGGTTAGCTAGCAAAAATATAAATCGGATATACCAACTATGGTAAATGAAGCCAACAATTTTATGCAGAATTAATGGATTACTTTTTACTAGACCTAATATTTTTTTATATGTATATTATCTTTTGTATTTATATTATTTAATATTCTTGTTCTTGAACAAATATTTCATTGATCCTTCGATCGGTCGATCCATCTTAAAGCCCAAAATGGCTTATGTAAAATGTATAAAAAGATTAAATGTTTAAAATGTCAAAAAACTATCGAAATGGTCGAAAAGGGAATCAAAATTGTAATCGTTTAAATATACTCTTTGGATCGACAACTTCGTGTTACATAGTGATCACTATAATCTGAAAAGCTTTTTCACCAATTTTCATTGATATGATGTCAAAGATCTTTCCAAATTACTTCAGAGCTCTTAGCAGTGAATAAAAATTCTGAAGATCGATTCTTATGATTCGAAGGCATTCATGATGCAAAAAATCGATTGATCGTCGATCTTATGTAAATAGAAACGTTAAGCTAAGTTTCCATTGAAAATGAAGTGGAAATATTTAGATGTTAAATGTTGCCAAGCCTTGAAAAGTCTGCCCTAGACCGAACAGATCGTGATTAGCAGGTAATAACTGGCAGCAAATAAGCTGTTTTCCGATCAAAGATCAGCAAGTGATCTTCAAAAACTTGACATTCATTTGATAATTCCTTAAAAATCCATTAAAACTATTTTAAAACTGGTTTTTTTAGATGGGATGATCTTATATATTAACTTATTTACTAAATAAATTTCAAAAGAGTTTCTTAACTCGCCATTTTAAGATAAAGAACAAGTTAGCGATCGTTTGGTAGATTAAAAAATATGTTTTAAAATTACCACAGATGACAACTAACAACTCATTGAGACATTTTAAGTATTTAAGTATACTTCGGTTATTTTTAAACTAATTGTAAGTAAATATTATCTGCAAACATCAATAGATAAATGATCTTAATTTTGAAATACAAAAATCAGTCACGAAATAACACTAAACTTTCTTAAACAGTTTTCACTTATTTTTAACAGCCTCGCGTGCCATTGAACTTCGATTAATCTGCCACTAACGAACGTCAAATCATCTACGTGATCTAAAAATTCAATATAATAAACTGCATAAACTTCAAGGTCGTTAGCTTTATCCTTTCTACCCTTACACTCGAAATTACTTCAGTCTTATCTCAATTGTATAATATAATATAATTTTTTTTCCACTAAATGTAATTGTTCCTCAACTCAAACCAATGTAACTTTTGATGCAACAATCACTTGGTTAGAAAGTAAAAGTCGTCATTATTTCAATATTATATTTTTTTATCTCTCACAATTTAATCCTCATTTTTGCATCTTCACTTTTTTCTTGGAAATTGATATTTTTTATTTCACTATTTGCCTTAATGGAAGCTGAGCTGAGTGAGGTTGCTTTTAGACATATTACAGCAACAAAAATGTAATGACAGCAACAATAGATTTTAATAGTCAAATGAATGATTCGCTTATTTTGTTAAAAAGTCACGCTGATGGATCTCTTTAGAGTTGAAAAGCTCTTCACTAATGTACATACATATATACGCGTATGTATGTATGTGCGCAGATATTTGTGCATTTTGTATAATTTACAAAATAATTTGACGCTTGAAGCAGCGTTAGGGAGTGAAAGGCAGCACTTGAAGGTGTTTATGCAGAAAATCTGCATGAAGTAATAGCAGTGAAGTAAGATGGTGGTGGGGATAAAATGTAAATAATTGCAACAACAATGCTGAGATATTATGTTAAGATGACAAACTATATCAAGTTAATCGCAATATGTATGTATATTTGTACATAAATACTTTCATTGCTTTCGTTTTATGACTTTTTCACAGCTAAGTGCACAAAGTTGCTAAATAAAATTAAATGAAATTAATTTAACGTAAATTGAATTAAAAATTAAACAAAATTAGAAAATTGAAAAAATGAGTTAATAAAAAAAAAATAAAGCAAGACAATATATAAAAATATAAATTAAACAAATATAATAAAATCAACTAAAACAAATGGAAAGAATAATTAATAATAAATAATATTTTTATTAACAACTATAAAATAAACCAAAATAAAATAATGAAAAATAAAATAAACTTAAATAAAATAATGAAAAATAAAATAAAATAAAATAAAATAAACAAAAATAAAATAATGAAAAATAAAATAAAATAAAATAAAATAAAATAAAATAAAATAAAATAAAATAAAATAAAATAAAATAAAATAAAATAAAATAAAATAAAATAAAATAAAATAAAATAAAATAAAATAAAATAAAATAAAATAAAATTAAATTAAATTAAATTAAAAAAATAAAACAAAAGAAACTAAACAGTAATTTAATAAAAAATTATCAAAAAGTAATATCAAAATAAAAGTTAAAATAATTTAAATAAAAAAAAGGTAAAATAAAAAAATTAATTAAATAAATAATAAATATAATAATTAATAAGTCTCTCAACAAATTTAGTTGAACTATATTATAAATATAATTGGCGCTTTGTAACCGCTGAAGCAATTTTCGGCCGAGCTCCTCCTCCAATGTGAGGTTTTTGCGTCTTGATTTTTTTCCAACAAATTAACTATATTAATATAAATTAAAAACAAGTAAAGAGAAGACTAATACTAAGTAAAATAAAATAAATTAAGTCCAAATAATATTGTAGAATAAATTACATCAACTTATGTAAATTAATGTAAAATAAAAAAAAATTATAAAAAATAATCACAAAAATTAAAGAAGCTTAAATGTATGAAATTAAATTAAATTAATAAATAAAAAATATATAAAAACTAAGAATAAAAGTGAAATTAAAGCAAAAAAAAAAAAAATTATAGAAAATTAAATAAAAGAAAACAAACATAAAATTAAGTAAATAATAAAAATAAAAAATAATAATAATTTAAAATAAAATAAAATAATTATCCCATGAAATCATAATTAGAGCGCTTGCGAAAGCGATAGCCACAAACAAACAGCGCAGCGCAACCAATTTCACAACTAAATTTTAGAGCTACACATTGCATATCATAACATATAATTACAAAATATGTAGGCCTTTAGCTGCGGTTGCGTCTGCGCAGTGATTTCTACACACATGCGCACAGCTCCTCCTCTGTTCGTTCATTCATTCACTGGAAAAAAGAGATAAACCCAATTAAAGGTACCATGCGTGACACTCCCAGCTGACGCATTTAAGATGCTGGGAAAAATCACATAAATTTGCAACATGTAAATTTTACACGGTGTGTGGCATAGTTGGTAGACCAAACAGTAGTAGTTGCAACATCAGCTACAGCCTACCTGTTGCGGAGCGAAAGATGAGCGCTGGTGCGATATGTTGCAAGTAGATAAGCATGAGACACTTTCCTAACCGCGTACACAGCAGGATAAAATTGCAAACATGTGGCAGATTATACCATATGTTGGGGTAAATGTAAGATATAAATGCAGGTGGAGTATCAGTTGCAAGAGGGATTTTGACAAAATGAAAAAACAACAAAAATGGCTTATATGAATAATGAAATGAATGGACTTGTAGAGATAAAACCAAAAACAATACAAAAAAAAAATTAAAAAAAAAACAAATCTTAAAGTAAAAACTAAATTAATAGGCAAGTATAAACGCATTGAGCACATAATAAATTACTACAACTATTGCCACACGCAACTTTGGAGGAAAAATTATATGTGACTCAAAGCTATTGTTGCCACAGACAAATGTATGTATGTACGAGTACACACATTTCTACGAACATCAGCCTTTCGGGTACTTCGCTGATGCTGCACCAACAATTTGTGCATTGTATTTTGCATATAAATTTTTTTTTCTGCAAAAAATGTAAGCCTATGTTTACCGTTGTAATTACAAATGTTCATATTGCCAACATCATAATTCATTTTCTCATTTTTCTGTTTTATTTTTTTCACTTTTCTTCATTTTTTGCGGTTAATTTGCTGTGCCTCACACAATTGACTCTAATGAATTGAGTAGCCTGAGTAGTTAAGCTGAAGCAATAAAAAACAAAAACCAAAACAAAAACAATACTAAATGATTTCATCGACAATATGAGGTGTTGTTGGCTCATTTGCATACAACGCTCTTTAGTCTGCTACGCTTCGCCGCAGGTGGCAATCACTTGACTTAACTTGTTGCCTGAAGACTTGACGTCGCGTTGGCATAATAAAAAGTGGAAAACAAGATAAGATAATAATAAAAAAAAATTTAAATAAATGACACTATGCTTAAATGTGTAACGATCATTAGTTGAGTTTCTGTTCACACAGAGCATGAGCGTGGCAATCGTTAATGTTGAGTAGGTGGTGACTAGAGGGCGGAATAATTATGGAATATATGTATGTGTATGTAAATATACGAGTCTATGAGGCACATTGAAGACTTTGCTGTGAGTCTTGTAGCACAGGAGATTTATGTGCAATAAGCCTCTGTGGAAAGTCAATTAAAAATATATTAGGAAAATGTAATAAAAATAAAAAATTAGGTAAATAGTAGGCGAATTTGTCTGTGTGCAAAATGTTAATCATTTGGTTTTAGAATGAATATTTAAAGCGAAAATGTTTTATATGAAAAATAACACAAACCGAAAAAGTCTAATACATTGCCTTTGATATACAATATGGGGAAATTTTATTACATATTTAAAAATATATTTAAAAAAAAAAAAATTTGCTTTTAAATTCTAGATGAATTTCTGAGTCATTTGATACCCATATTATTAAACATTAGAATGAATTTGAAGACAAAAGCTTCTCAAAACTGGTTCGGAAAAGACTTTTTTGGTTTTGTATACCATAAAATGCTTCGTGAAACTAACTTTAAAACTCAAAGCTTTTCTTAATATTTTAAGCGTGCTAGTAGAACTTTGTTTAGCCATATAAAAAATAATATAATAATTATTTTGAAGATCAAAAGCTTCCAAAGACTTTTTTTCCAATTTATTAATATACATATATTCCACACTCTTTAGCTTAGCAGTACAAATGTGCAATGACTTTCGAATTTATTTCTTAATAATTCTCACTGAAAGCTCGTCCACAAAAAGCTCTCAAGGAGCTTTTAAATACAAAAAGGTTTTAACATCAAAGCTCTTATAGAGCTTTTGAATCTAACAAGCTCTTAACACCGAAGCTAAATAACTTGAAATATTAGCACAAATCACTAAAATTAATTTAAAGTAGAGTACTTAAACTTATGGGCTTTTGAAAAAATTTTCGCAAGCTTTTAACTAATAATTCTGAAAAAAAAGTAATTTTCTCTGCATAGCTAAAGTTTTCAAACTGTTACATGTCCTTAGAACCTAATAGTTGACACTATAAACCGTTTAGTAAGTCAAATACTTAAAAGCTTTACAGTTTACAATTCATTTCTGCAGTGCGCAGCAAAAAATAAAATTGTTGAACCGCACTGATTATTCAGTTCAAACATAACATTCGCATATCCGCTCAAAGCATTTTATTAAAACTTAAAAGCATTTTAGCATTTATTAAATGATTTAGAAAATTAGCAAAGCTCCAAGATTTAAAAAATTGCCTGAACTAATGAAAGCTTTAAAGCTACTTTTTCGATTTTATATAGCATTCATAGTAAATTACAATAAATAAGTGTATATTACTAAAAAATCGAAAAAGCTCGAAAGCTTTCCATAACCACTTTCCATTTTCTATTACAAAATTCAGTAAACCGATATTTAAATGAAAGCTCAGAGGAACTTATGAACTAAAAGCTTAATTTTATTAAAGCTTTTTGACTAAATTTCATGAACGGTTTAATTAAGACGCTTTCCGTAGTTCCTTTGAACCTTCGTTTCTGTTCGAAGATGCAAAGTTTGCCTAAAAAGCTATCACATCAATTAATCAAAACACTCTGCGGCATAATAATGGTCTTTTCCCTAGGAAAAACATAAAAAGCTCATTTCTTTGTTTTTTTTTTAGTGAGAAAAATTTAAATCTCTTAAAGCTTTGCATAAAATAAATTTCTATAAATACTAATTTTAACCGAGTGTTTGAATTTTACATTAACTGTATATTTCTCTCTTTCACCCTTTGCAGAAAACCCATTGTCTTCCCACCACCACAGAAGCACTACAAAATCGTCTTCATTAAAGCGCCATCACCACCCGCACCAACAGCGCCTGTCATACCAGTGTTGCCACAAAACGAAGAAAAGACACTGGTGTATGTGTTGGTGAAGAAACCCGAAGAACAACCCGATATTGTCATTCCCACACCAGCACCAACACAACCCAGCAAACCCGAAGTATACTTCATCCGCTACAAGACACAAAAGGAAGAGACCGGTCCATATCCAAACAGTATTGCGCCACCACCATCTGGCGATTATGGTGCACCAGCTCCACCGTCAGCACCATCAGCGC
>JAWMAG010000011.1:5010000-5045000 GCA_037013455.1 Ceratitis rosa | reverse complement strand
AACACCTCATATGCAACGGTATTTAAAATAGCAAGGAAGTGACATATACTCATAGATACGTAAATGTGGAAGCTTTTGAGCGAAATGTAGGCGAATGCGTGTGTCGCTCACAGCAGCGGAAGTGTGCAGAGTGGAAGCTACCCAACCGCATTGGCACACTAAAAGGAAGGAAACGCACTTAAATAAATTAAATTAAATTAAATTAAATTAAATTACATTAAATCTCTGGCACTATCAATCTCTCGCTTGTGCCACTTGACCCTCACTATGACGCAGCAGCAGCTACTTGTGGACAGTGTTGCCTCTAGGTGTTAATGGGGTCGTAGGCTTACACATTTTTAGGGAAGGGAGACGAGTTTAAATGAAAGGGTTTACGTGAGAATTGCAACAGCCACGATAAAAGCACTTCAATTTCATAACACTGGCAACTATGGGAGGTGTTAAGTGAAAGCCCAGCATGGCTCATATGATTATATTCCTGTGTGAAGGCATTTTGCACAGATGAGTGTGCTCCTCGTGGTCGCGCTTTTGAGTTCAACGTATTTTCAAGTGTTTCGTGTGAAATTGTAGATCCTCAGAGTTAAGCGTAGCAACTGGATATTGCAACAGTGGCTTCACAAATAATTAAAATAAAAAACTGAATGGAATAAAATAATGCAGAAAAATAAAATAAAATAAAATAAAACAAAATAAAATAAAATAAAATAAAATAAAATAAAATAAAATAAAATAAAACAAAATAAAATAAAATAAAATAAAATAAAATAAAATAAAATAAAATAAAATAAAATAAAATAAAATAAAATAAAATAAAATAAAATAAAATAAAATAAAATAAAATAAAATAAAATAAAATAAAATAAAATAAAATAAAATAAAATAAAATAAAATAAAATAAAATAAAATAAAATAAAACAAAATAAAATAAAATAAAATAAAATAAAATAAAATAAAATAAAATAAAATAAAATAAAATAAAATAAAATAAAATAAAATAAAATAAAATAAAATAAAATAAAATAAAATAAAATAAAATAAAATAAAATAAAATAAAATAAAATAAAATAAAATAAAATAAAATAAAATAAAATAAAATAAAATAAAATAAAATAAAATAAAATAAAATAAAATAAAATAAAATAAAATAAAATAAAATAAAATAAAATAAAATAAAATAAAATAAAATAAAATAAAATAAAATAAAATAAAATAAAATAAACTAAAATAAAATAAAATAAAATAAAATAAAATAAAATAAAATAAAATAAAATAAAATAAAATAAAATAAAATAAAATAAAATAAAATAAAATAAAATAAAATAAAATAAAATAAAATAAAATAAAATAAAATAAAATAAAATAAAATAAAATAAAATAAAATAAAATAAAATAAAATAAAATAAAATAAAATAAAATAAAATAAAATAAAATAAAATAAAATAAAATAAAATAAAATAAAATAAAATAAAATAAAATAAAATAAAATAAAATAAAATAAAATAAAATAAAATAAAATAAAATAAAATAAAATAAAATAAAATAAAATAAAATAAAATAAAATAAAATAAAATAAAATAAAATAAAATAAAATAAAATAAAATAAAATAAAATAAAATAAAATAAAATAAAATAAAATAAAATAAAATAAAATAAAATAAAATAAAATAAAATAAAATAAAATAAAATAAAATAAAATAAAATAAAATAAAATAAAATAAAATAAAATAAAATAAAATAAAATAAAATAAAATAAAATAAAATAAAATAAAATAAAATAAAATAAAATAAAATAAAATAAAATAAAATAAAATAAAATAAAATAAAATAAAATAAAATAAAATAAAATAAAATAAAATAAAATAAAATAAAATAAAATAAAATAAAATAAAATAAAATAAAATAAAATAAAATAAAATAAAATAAAATAAAATAAAATAAAATAAAATAAAATAAAATAAAATAAAATAAAATAAAATAAAATAAAATAAAATAAAATAAAATAAAATAAAATAAAATAAAATAAAATAAAATAAAATAAAATAAAATAAAATAAAATAAAATAAAATAAAATAAAATAAAATAAAATAAAATAAAATAAAATAAAACAAATTAAAATAAAATCAAATAAAATAAACTAAAATAAAAAATTAGATAAAATAAAATATATTAAAGTAAAATAAATTATATTAGAATAAAATAAATTAAAAAAAAATTTAATAAAACAATAATATAAAATGAAAAAAAAATGAAATAAAAAATACAAGAAAATAATATAACATAAAAAAATTAAACTAAAATAAATAAAAAAAAGAAATTAAATTAAAATAAAATAAAAAAATTATACTGAAGTAAACTAAAAATATAAAATATTATAAAATAAAATTAAATTATATTAAATCAAAGAAGAAAAAATTTAATAAAATAAAGAGCAGTAAAATAAATTTAAATCAAACGAAATAATTTAAAAAAATAAAATAAATTACAACAAAGTATAAAATAAGATAAAAGAAAACAAACAAAAAATGTAATAATATAAAATAAATAAAGTAAATTAAAATAAAACAAGATGAAGCAAAATATATAAAATATATAAAATAGAATAAAAAAATAGAAACAATAAAAGAGTATTAATTAAAATAATATCAAACTAAAATAATGTAATTCAAAAGAATAAAATAAAATAAAACTAAATTAAATTAAATGAATTAAAAAACAAAATAAACTAAAAATATTAAATAAAATGTGGATAAAATAAAAACAAATGAAAATAAAATAAAAATGAAATAAAAAATTAAAGTTATACGTGGGTTGCTATATATATTTCTGGCCTGATAATGAAAATACGAATATTTATCAACGAAAATGGACGATCTTATAAACGTCTTTTGAAGCACCGCGATAGTATTTTTTCAGCGATTGTGCGGGATCCAACGAGAACAAACATTTTTTACGGCCAGGTGTTCATGCAATATCGAATGTATGCTGGTGGGAGAAATGCATAGGCATGCCTCTATCTGAAGGTATGTTACATGACGGTCTTGCATTATCAGTTCACGTACGGCATCGATGTTTTCTGGCACACCGGCTGTTTTTGGACGACCTTCCCGGAATTCGTCTTTGAGCGAGCGTCGGCCGCGATTGAATTCGTTGTACCAGTTTTTCACAGTGCTATAGGATGGTGCTTCATAGCTATACAAAGATTTTAGTTCATCGATGCACTCTTGTCGTGATAATCCACGTCGAAAGTTATGAAAAATGATCGCACGAAAATGTTCACGAGTTAATTCCATTTTTTGGCCGAGATGAATTTTTTAATTCCCTGTAAATAAAACAATTCACGATTAAATGACAAAACGTTCTGAGTGATGTTATGCTAAAAAATGTCAAACTTTCCAATGGAAATGTCAGATTGCACTTGGTAACACTTAGTGTTGCCTAGGCCAGAAATATATATAGCAGCCTACGTAATAATATAAATTAAAATAATACACAGGTAAGTAAAATATAATTAAAATATTGTAAGATTAAATTAAATTATATGAATTAAAATAGATAAATACTAAGTTAAACAAAAAGTTAAACATAAAGAGATAATTGAAAATAAAATAAATTAATTTAAAAACTGAATAAAAATTAAATCGAATGAAATAAAATGAAATAAAATAAATTAATACTAAATTAAAGACAAGTTAAGTTAAATAAGGAAACCTAAAAGCCGAAATAATATAAAGGAAATAAAACAAATTAACATATTTTATAAAAGCATGCTCACAACTTAATTAAAACAAATTAAAATAAAATTAAGTCAAAGCATAAATAAATTCAAAGAAAACTTCAAAAATAAATAATGTAATATAATAAATAAATAAAATAAAAGCATATAAAAACATTAAATAGAATAAAATAAAATAAATTTGATTAATAAAAAATTATATAAAATAAATTAGTATAATATTTATTAGAAAAAATATAAATGGCTGTATCCTAAGCTAAAATAAGATTAATTAAATTAAATTAAAAAAATATGAATTTAAATATATTTAAATTTATTAAATAATAAAGTAAAATAAAATGAAAATATTAAATAAAATTTAATAAAGTGAACTGAATTATTTATGAGCAAATTTTTTCTATATCAACCCACTGTACCAACTATATTTTTCCCTTTGTTCACTTTCTGTGCTTAGCAAGTCCGCTGCAGGCGTATGAAAATTGTATTAATCACAGAGTTAACATGCTGCAACATAACATAACTGCAACATGAAGCAAACAAATGCCTCAACGGGAGGATATGCAAATTTAAGTCCTGACGGATATGCATGTGCAACGGATTTGAATGCACCTGGTTTATAGAAATCATCGCTATATATATATAATTTTAGTTAGTACGTAAATGCATGTATATAAATACAAATGTATGAATATTTGTCTAGAAAACTAAAAGTTGTTTGAACGCAGAAATATAACTGAAAAAGGGTTTGGGAATGTTGTAGGCGCTGTGTATACGACTTTGCTCGATATGAGTGGGTTGTTGTGACGTATTACTCTTGCACTGTTTAAGGAATTAAATTGCCAAAGCATAATTGCATAATTTATGTAGAAGTAGAGAACTTAAAAAAGCTTTTGAGCTTTAGACATTTTTTTAACTAATATAATAATATAATTTCATATAACTAAATACCTTCCAAAATACAATCGAAGATGGTCTATTTTTAATATGCAAATTAAAACTCTTTTGTTTCCCATAGTTAATATTCGTATGAAACAAAACTATGAACTAAGTGTTTTTGCATCTACAACAACAGAAAGTGTCTGGTGGGCAACTAGATAGACAGACAGACAGCTTATGAAATGTAATCACACAAAAGGTGATTAAATAGTCTGACGATGCGACAACACATAGCAGTTACAACAAACAACAACAAAAACAAAATAAAGTCAACAGAAGATTATGAGAGCACATACACATACAAATATATGTACATATCTATAGAAAAGCTTTACAATAAAAGCCTCTTTATGAATGTGATAATATGAGGATACGAAATATGATTTACATATATGTATACTCCTGATGTGCTCTGTGTAACTTGCCTTCTATTGACACTTCCGTGGATGGAATTGCATTGTCCTCTTCTTAGTTGATGTACTTAAAGATACACACATCAATACATAGCAAAACTATATACTTACGTCCACATGCAGTGGCAATATGCAATATTTGAGGCTCACACTCTTTGAATGCGTCACCTGACGTCTGAGTAAGGCTCTTTCATCAAGGTTGCTAGCTGCAGCTGCTTCTCATTGGAGTTGCAAGTGTATTATGTCGCGTGTAACACCTTATTGAAGTTCGCTTTCATTGTGTTTACCAGTAGAGACTATAGATACTTGAACATGTACCTGTACACTTGAGAATGCCATTGGAGTAATTGACATTTGACTATGGAAGTAAGCTTTAAGCGACCCTACCAAAAGATTTCGACCAACCAAACCCTTCAAGTTCGTCATCATTCCCGTCCTTACATATACGCTGCGAAGGCCGGGGCGAAACAACATCTGCTACATGTCGACTCATGAGTTTTCGAGAGAAAGATATTTTCCGGAAGATTTATGGTCCATGGCGAATACTGCAGATGATGGAACGACGATATGAACAAGATATATGACGACCTTGACAAAGTTCCATGAAGAGCGGTTAGACTGGTTAGGTCATGTAGTCCGAGTGGATCCACTCCATTCAATGAACCTAGAGGAAAATGAAGATCGGATAGAGAAAGATAGCAGAGGAATCTCACAAAGTGCAGTACTTTTGATTTTTCAACGATTCTAGACAATGAATCAATTGCTGAAGGATATGGAGGAAGAAGGGAACTGCAGGGCCATGACGAATGTGGACTGCCGAGCGGTTATGGAGCGGATGGAAAGCTCGCCTAAACTATATATGACGTCACGTAGGGCATATTAAGCGATCCAAGTGGCATTTTAAAACGGTTCTGCCTAGGAGAAACAGCGGACTAGTGTATAAACTCCATAGATTTCATGAAATATTTCAAGCTAAAATTGTATTTCTTTTTGAACCTTGAACCAGGCATGGACGAGCTTGCAAGTGAAAGCACTTGCTCAGCACTTTCTCCATCTATTCTATTTGTAAGCCACTATAAAAATGCTATTCGCCGCGGATATTAACCTTAATGGAAATGTCTTAGTTGTTGTCATGTGATCTGGATAATGTGGAGTACACTGAAAGCAGATATTTACAATTATGGTTCTTCTTGAGGGGTACCACCTAAAGCGCAGACATGCAGAAAGCCTGGCTGTACGATCAAGCGACTTCTGCAGGTGTAGTAGAGGTGAGAAAGAATCTGAAACCCTAAGAAGCTTGGAATGGTTAGAGTTGCGTACTACCAACAATGTAATACTTGTGAAAATCGTCATCGGTGACCATGTCATTTTGAGCCCATTCACCAAACGCGCGGCGTGCTTGATGCTTGTTAGGCTACAATTCTTGCACAAGTTGAATTTTGTAAGTCCACAAAACAAGATCATTCCGAAATGTGTTCCATAAAGTGGATGAGCACAGTCAGCTCCAATTGCTGCGCGCGATGGCGGATGGACCGATTCGGGTCTTCTTCGATATTCTACACCACAGCAGCAATAGAGATTTCGGTGCGCATTATACGGCGTCTCTGAAGATGTGCATTATCCACTAGAGTAAACGAACGGCCGCGGTAGCCGAGTGTTTAGCATTGCGTACTGACTTTCGGAAGGCTCGGGTTCAAATCCCGGTATCACCAACATCCAAAAGTTATGGAAAATTGATTTAAATAAAAAATTAAGTTAAATTTTCTAATTGCGGTCGCCCCTCGGCAGGGAATGTCCACCCCTCCGAGTGTATTTAAGACATGAAATGAAGACTCCTCGTAAAAAAGCCGTTCGGAGGCAGCTTAGTATAAACTGTAGGTCCCTCCACAAATTGGAGGAGCCCGGCCGAAAATCGCTTCAACGGTTACAAAGCGCCAATTATATAAATAAACGATAGTTGCACCAATTACCGAGTCTGCTGGGCGATCATGTCGATCGAATATTGGACGCACAAACCGAACCATTATTTTGGTAATAAATTGGCACGATTTGCAAACGTTGTTCCAGAGAGACTCTGTTCATTATGAAATGGTAAATCAAACTGAATAAAAAAAAAATATTTAAAATAAAAATTTTAAAAGATTTTACAAATAACCACTCTATTTATACAGTTTTTCTTATCTACTTCACTATTCAAAGTCAATAGTTTTCATAATTAATTTCAATTTAATAAATCGAATTCTGATGTACCGGAACAAACAAATGGCTAGAAAAGCCCAAATGGCATACAGCCTTGGCCAAAAGTATTAGGCACCCCACTAAAAAAACAAGTATTCTGTAAATGTCTTACATGGGTGTTTAACTGTTGATTAAACGAATAAATTGTTTAATATTAAAAGTCATAGCAGTCTGGGTAAGCTAAACCTAAAAATTGTCATTTTTAAGAAATTCATAAAATATTTTCGCATTTAAAATTTGAAAGTCAAAGTGTAAATTACATTTAGTGAAAAGTTACCAATCTTAAAAAAACAGTGAAACCGAAATGCCTAAAAAAGTGAAATTAATTACGATGATAGAGTTAGAATTTAAGTTTTAAGTGAAGAAGGTAAGTCTCAGGTTGAGATTGCCAATTTGGTGGGATGTTCACGGTGGGCGGTGCGCGGTCCAATGTGCTATCAGGCGATTTGTGGAGACGAAGTCACACAATAATAAATCAAAAAGTGGAGGAAAGCGTTTAAACAGTAAACGAGAAGACCGAATACTTATACGTGAGTCTCTCAAGGATCGCAAAAAATCTTCTTCTGCCCTTGCAGTTGCTCTTTTGGATGAATTTATTGTAGCTAAAAGAAGATAGCAGGTTTAAAAGGATGTAAAGCCCGAAAGAAGCCGTGGCTCTCAGAAAAGAATGAGAAAAATCGCTTCGAATGGGCTCGCCGGTACCAACATTTCACGGAAGAAGATTGGTCGAATGTTCTGTGGTCCGATGCATCAAACTTCGAGGTAAGCTTAGTTAAGATCGTCTTAAGGTATTAACAGCCATAGCTTCTTCCCCTAGAGCAATTTTGAAGACGCAATACAAATCTTATGAAAACATTATTTTTTCTTTTTCTTTTCTACAGATATTTGGAACACCTGGTGTGACGTTCGTGAGGCGACGGGTTGGGGAAGAATATCATCCAGATTGCGTGGTACCCACTGTTAAGCATAGAGGAGGCAGCATTATGATCTGTGGCTGCATGGCTGCTGATAATGTCGGCGAAATATTCGTTTACGAGGGTCGCATGGACAGTCAAAAGTACATAAATGTATTAGAAGCTGTTCTTCTGCCTTCGTTAACGCGCATTTTTGGCGATACTAATTTAGACGGGGTTCAATTTCAGCAAGATAATGATCCTTGTCACAAATCAGCGACTACAATGCGTTGGTTTAGAGATAACAACATTGTTTTGTTAGATTGGCCTGCACAGTCTGCAGATCTTAATCCCTTTGAGCACATGTGGGCTATTTTAAAACGCAAGATTAAGGAACACAGTATAACATCAAAAACTGCCTTAAAGAATGCCTTAATTCAGGATGGTACGCTATAAGTGCGGACGAATGGGCAAAGCTTGTAAGCAGCATGCCTAAGAGAATTGCTGCCGTTATTAAATCGAAGGGATGACCTACTAAATATTAATGTTATTATCACTAATTCATTGTATTTTCACTGTTTTACTAATAAAACTTCAATACTTCTTTTGTTAAAATATTCAGTAATTAGTGGGGTGTCTAATAATTTTGGCCAAGGCTGTATGTGTTCATAGTAATATTCATCTAATTGTATATATGTATGTATATTGCATTTACATAAATATGGTATAAGTTCTGCCCTACCTTAACCAAAACCATCATAATATCTGTAATTATCCTCACTAATAGTTTCTGTAGGCGTGTGTTGGCCTACCGTAAATATTTTCTACATGTCTTGTGTTATTTTTGGCAAATATTTTATTATGAAAAATATTTTATGTTTTTTGTTTTTTTTGTGTAGGTGAGGCATATTTGCGCCTAAAAAATCTACTCGTTTTTCCATTCAAATTTGTTTGCTGCTGAAAAAAAAGTATCCTCATATCGCATATCTGCGTACATTGGCGTATATTAATTTTATTGATTACCCACACACACGCAAAATGGCAATTTTTAATTTTATTCACGTCGTTATTTTTAACATCGGACTGCATTTGTTGTTTTTGGTTCAGGGAAGAGGACATAAAATGGAATTTCAATGATTTTTTCATTGTGTAGAATCTATTTATATTTGTATGAGCATATGTAGATATGTAAAAATATTATTGTTTTCAGCACGTAAAAATAACTAACACCTCATGGGGCAAGTTAAAATGTGTTTACATCCATCATATTAAATCAGGACTTTTTATTCAAATATTGGATTAACATTTGGCTACAGAATTGCTGATTTAATACAAACATAGCAGTTGGTGGTGTTATGGACAAACTAATCCTTTGACCACAGACTTACATATAATAAGCTCTCTTCGACTACAATTAGCCGAAAGAAAGCGTTTGAGTGTCTCCTACCTGGAACATTGAATTCCTATTGGGATTGGTTGCAAGGGGAGGTTGAGGACCAAACGTACATAAGCCATTTACGAAGAATTTGCGTATCTCTCCACGTAAGGTTGGAGCTGTGGACCAGACCTCGATAGTATTAGGTTCCTGAGCTAAAGCAAAATTAAACCTTAAGCGGATTCACGCTGCTCCGACGACAGTTAACATGCAAAATTGGTATGTTTTTCGTTTGGGATTACCCCAGTGGTCTATCCTCCTGAAAATTATGTAGTCCCTCGACGAGAATTGTGTGATTCCTTCATTTACTATTCTTGCATAAGTATCACTGTGTTGTTAGAAGACAACCGCGCCTTTTCGTCGACAGATCCTGGAGTCATAGACTGGCGATTCCGGCCATTGGTGGTATAGTATACTCTCATACACCATCCCCTTCAAAGCGGACATCTTTCTCCTGCGAACGTTTAGGCGCTAAATGACCGTAACCAGCTCTGAATTAAACGATGGGGAGGAGAAGGTGAGAGTTTAGTAGAAACCATGATATATGACGAAAACAATAGGCATCTCCTTCGGGAGTAATGCGTGGTGGATTCAATTCGCTGTTTTTCTTGGCCAGAAGCTACAGCAAAGAATCTCCGGATATGGCAGCTATCCTCCTCTTGACAGGGATATGTGTTTTCAGGAGCTAGGGGACATCTTTGTCGCGTACAAGTTTTTGCTTGGAGTTGTCCCATAGCTCAGAAATATTCTATCAAATTGAGATGATGACTGCCATATCTATAACGGAGTTGATGGCAAATATCCAAACAGACCTATATAAAGATGACAAAAAGATGAGGTCCATAAGAAAGTGACTATACGCCGCCTCCAGCACGATCTGCTGCTCAGAGGATATGCATTTTTCGGGTCCCCCTGCACCTTTGATGACCTAGCTGAAGAAACGGCTCGCACCTTTGAGCCCCTCACTGCGTTTCAAGTCGCTAAGATTGTTCTGCAGCAGGCTCCTTGCGGGAGGAGTGGATTTTCTGTTTCTTTATTGGTTTAACTTCTCAGCTGTGCGAAGTCCTTTCTACGGTCTCTGGTGGCTGCAGTGGGGCACATCTGGTGGGCTCGAAACATTTATCAGCCGTTTTGTCAAGGCTTACCGCCACCACCGTTTGGGGTCGAGGTTGGGGTATAGTATATCTTACGTTTACACCTCCTTTCTAATGGTGGTTTCCCAGGGTGGAGGTTTTTCAGAGAGAGAATTCAGTCCTCATCCCTTTACTATCCGAGACGCTTATTAGAGGCCCAACGGCGTGTGCCATCCAACCATCTTCCTGTCCCAACAGGCATGCAAAGCCCCCTGGAAGCCCCAATTCGGTTACTCGAAGCGAATACGAGAGAAAAGACGATATGTGTTAAAGCTGTAACGACTCAAATCAAGTCGCCATTAAAATTGCTATATGGATTCAGTTGAGAAGCTTCCACGTACTCCACAATCACGTCCTATCCTATTCCTTATCACTAGGACTTTTATCAACTGGCAGGAACCACAAGCCAGGCTGATTAGAGAAAATAAGGAGACGTCCTAAAATATATTACAAAACGTGTCTAGATTATGGGTAGCAAATCAAATTAAAACCAATTTCGTCAAAAATAATATTTATCGTGGAATTTTTGACACTTTAATATAAATGCAAGCATTAAATGTCCCTCTGCGAACACATTTGCATTTCAATTAATCCCATTGCAACAAAAAATTTTCAATGATTTACAGTCACGTGTGGCGCATAAGCCGTGATAACGTTTTCAGTGCTACACCACACCAAATAAAGACTTGATTATTCTTTAGAACTGGATTAACGATTTTCCACCCTCGCACTGACACTTTTAACCCTACTCAGTGTAAACATACGTAAAAATATATATGCATATATCAAAACAAATTCATAAATTCGAAACGAGTGCAATCGATTAATATTAGATGCCACTTGATCGATGGATTTATAGTGGATATGCATATATGTATTTATGTATGAAAATGCATTAATGAATTTATAGATACATACAACCGTAATACATCAAATAATGCAAAGAAAGTATTATGTTTAAATATATTTACATATATTAGGTCAAGTAAAAGGTTCGTTCGGTTTTTATCTAAGAGATGGCGTTATTGTCCATAGTACTACTGTTACGTGTGGCATCATGTCATGCTATACGGCGCTGAAAACGTGTTTATTCGCTAAAAGTTTGTCTTTGACAGTTTTTCGATTGATTGACTCAGTACGTTGTGAGCGCTCGTCAAAGATGGACACCAGCAAAGAGAAAATTCGCTATATTTTACAATTTTTCTTCGTTCAAGGCGAAAAAGCAGCCAAAGCGGCTGATAAAATTAATTTAGTTTATGGGCCCGATACTGTAAACGAAAGTGTAGCACAAAAGTGGTTTGCTAGGTTCCGTTCCGGTAATTTCGATGTCAAAGATGCACCACGCATCGGGAGGCCTGTCGTCGAAAATTGCGATAAAATCATGGAAATAGTGGAAACACACCGTCACGTGAGCACTTATTTGATTGCTGAGGAACTAAAGTTAAGCCAGAGAACCATTTGGAACCATTTGCATAACCTTGGATTCAAAAAGAACCTCGATGTTTGGGTGCCACACGAACTAACGCAAAAAAACATGATGGACCGAATTTCCATCTGCGAATCGCTGATGAATCGCAACAAAATCGATCCATTTCTGAAGCGTTTAGTGACTGGGGATGAAAAGTGGATCTCTTACGATAACGTCAAGCGAAATCGGTGAGTCGGCGGAAACGGTGGCCAAGCCAGGATTGACGGCCAGGAAGGTTTTGCTGTGTGTTGGTGAGATTGGCAAGGAATCATCTACCACGAGCTGCTCCCTTATGGCCAACAACTGGACCGCTTGAAGGCAGCACTCATCCAGAAGAGGCCATCTTTGATCAACAGAGGCCGAATTGTGTTCCATCAGGACAACGCCAGGCCACACAAGTCTTTGGTGACGCGTAAGAAACTCCAGGAGCTCGGATGGGAGGTCCTAATGCACCCACCTTATAGTCCGGATCTGGCAACAAGTGATTACCATCTTTTCCTGTCCATGGCGAACGCACTTAGTGGTGAGAAGTTGGCCTCAAGAGAGGCCTGTGAAAATTGGCTCTCCGAGTTGTTTGCCAGTTTGTTGGTTGGCAACAAGTTTACGAACAAAACGACGCATATTTGACTTAAATCGGACAAATGTACACAAAGTTATCATATTTTGAAAAATCAATAATAAAACCGAACGAACTTTTTACCTAATATTTCTGACAAAAATATGGCAATTAATATTTCGCATAACTTCGTAGTGATATTATCAACTGGCCAAATATGAAAATTTCCTTTACCTACGGGGTAACCTTATCTTCATAAACAAATCGATTAACCCGTTCGTAGATGTGAAAACTACGAAAATGGTTGAGCATTCATTATGATATGATGTTAGAAGAACGCATATACATACATACTCGTATATGTAGTATGTGTGTTCATTCGTTGATTGAATAAATCTATATGTAAACAAGTCATAAAACAGCAAACTTATTGGGTAGACATTTGTCATGACATCAGTGACAATTTTCCAACGACACATCAATACACGACTGCAGCGCCGTGTCATAGCGCACCGTGAAGAGTTTAGCCTTTGGCGTTGACAAGTTGGGTGGAGGCACCACATGTGGGCGAGAGATGTATTATGTAAACAACAACAACAACTACTATGTAAACTATTCAAGTTTAACTAATGCCCCAGACGCTGCATTCGTAGACGCGTAATCCTTCATTAATTAAACCGCGCTCAGTAGTTGCATACGTGGAATTGGTTGGGAAGAAGGAGACTCTGCTTATATGTACGGAAAATTGTAGAGGTTTGATAATATGAACGCTATTTTATCGGGGTCAAATTTAGGAGACTTTTAAGTAATTATGATGCTTAGCGAAATTCAAGGAACACACAATTTTGGTGTAAATCTAGATCAGGAATGCTCTGATTATTCAACGAAGATCCATTTAGAGGTGCACTGAAAGAAGAAGACTCTAAGAGTATTATGTAATAGGATTTTGGCCAACAGACACTATTTTGATTTATGTACATGAAAAATATATCAAATATAAAGATATATCGTACTGGGTTTAATAAAAAAGTGGCAATTGGACAACGCTGATCATGAAGGAGACAACAAGTGGGAATGTTGAGTTAGCTCACCTTTCGTATTTTTCGGTAAAGAACTGAGTTTGAGTAGCTAAATGACTTCAAAAATTCAAGAATATTTCCGAATTCAATACTAGATGAGATGAGAGAGAGAGCTCTATAGCTCTTATTGTTTTCTCTAGCATCAAATTGAAGAAATCACACGATAAGGACCTGTCTGAAACCTCGTTTGGTACCGAACGAATCGGAGAGGTCCTTCTCAATTCTGGTGCGCTTATGCTGTTCTTCAGTGTCAGCTTAGACTGCCGCTATGTCTATGAGGCAGCTTCTTACTGTGTTGTCGAAGACACAAATCGATGAGAAGGTGATGTGTATCTTTCATGGATCTTTACAAGATTTGGCGCATGGTGAATATCTGGTCAATGGTTGATTTACCAGGTCTGAAGTCACACTGATGAGGTCCAAACAGTTTATTAATGGTGAGCTTTAGTCCTTCACACGATACCTTCGATAGGATCTTATGTGCGATATTAAGGAGACTAATCTCACGGTAATTGGCGCAAGCCACCCCCTTCCCCCTTATTTATTATTAAGACCATATTCTGCAGAGAACATGTTGCATGCAGTCAGCCGTTGTCACCTTATTCACCGCTTTGTTGTTCTTTAAGTGGGAAATCGTTACACAAACCACGTCGTAGTCAGGTAATAGAACGTCTTTTCTGTCAGCATCCATTGGGGTTTCAGGTTCGCCATTCAGCATGCTGAAGAAGTGTTTCCTCCGCACTTCTCTGGGTTACACAAGGGTCTGTTTCGGTCTTAAAACCTTCTGAAAGTCGGCGTATCTTTTCGTAGAATATTTAAGCATTATCCTTGTCGGGCAGCTTCTCTAGCTCTTTATACTTATGCATTTCGGCCTGTCTATTATTGTCTGCATAGGCATCTTGCTTCCTTCTTCAATTCAATTCAGATAAGTTACCCACAAAAAATAAAGAAAGTTTCCAAACATTTGTTCTTTCTAAGTCGATTAAAAGAAACTAATCAGTATTGTTAGAAAGAAGGAAGTTTAGATCACAGTTTTCTTGCCAAACATATGTGTTTTTGTATTTTTATGTTGTTTCTTATCTCGTGTTGAGTTTTGCTTTTGAGGGTTCTTTGTTGCTGTAGTAAGTTTGTTGTACTGACATATGAACTACACATGCGTGTACATATGTATGCATGGAAATTCACAACGAAACTTTATCCTTTATGTCAATAAAATAATCCTTGACCATCATAACAAGAAGTTTTGCGCCAAAGGACTTATGTGGCAGAATAAACAACAACAAAAGCCATTAAATAGTTCAAGGTTTTTGCTATAGACTCAATTTCTTTTACGTGAAAAAAATGTGAATTGTTCATAAGACGAGCTAAAAAAGGTAGATTCGAGTTAAATTATCTACTACAATGTTGACAAAATCCTGTGAATTTAAAAGCAGTAGAGGAGACAAAAAACTTTGTAGAGACTAGTTATTAAATTATTTTATATATCAGAATTTTATTTTAATACTTGTTCTCTGTTTTCTGAATTTAATCAACGCTTCTTCAGGTGTCGAGAAACGTTGACCTCTCAGTTTCTTCTTTTAAGTACGGGAATAAAAAGAAGTCATCCGATTGTAAAGGAGATCCTGTTTAGAAGGATTTAGTGATTTTGCTCTCTTCTCTTCGATCAATGTTCAGATCTATTAGGTTTCATTCAATGTAGTTTTATCCTACCATTTACTGTAGGTAAATTCCAGAATTTCAACACTATATGGGATGTCTCTGTTCCCGTGACCCGAACCAAGGATATTTCGCATACTGGTGGGAGTTTGTCAACAATTTCTCAGCCATGATGATGATAGATCTACTTACCACTGTAAAATGAAAATACCACAATGTTCAGAAACACGCAACACTCGCAACAATATTTGGAGACTGTACCTCACTTACTAGCTCTACACAGAGAAAGCGAATAAAGAGCTTTTGATGCTCATTCGATGCAAAGTCTGGGAACGATGTTTTGAGAGTTCAAAAATGTAGCTGTTGAGTCGATGTGTGAGAGAGAGCTCACATTGTCGTGGTGAAGAGTGATGCGGCTTCGGCTAATTGTTTTCCTGGCAAATCAAAGGTTGTGTATCACTTAGAATTTACTATTATGCGTTGTTGTAGCGGTACGGTTGCGACATGTCTAGTTTTTCCAAAAAAAAATGCAACTATTTGCTTGGAAGTGCTCCGTGCGTGAACAACTTTTGTTGGAATTGGCTAATCTTTAATCAACCACACAGTAGACTACAGTTTTTTCTTCGGGTTCATAGGCGTAAATCCACTATTCACCGTCTGCCAAGATGTCTTAGACGTGTTTGGCATCCAACGTGAACAATTTTTTTTAGTGAAATGTTCATGCAATATTGAATGTATGCTGGCCTACAGTCGTCTCAATCTCACGATAGGTCACAAATGGTCTTGCAATAGTCTCCGGAACGACAACTGTTTTTGGTTGACCTTAACGAAATTCGTCTTGGCGTGTTCTACGACCTTGATTGAATTTATTATACCATCGATAAACACTGGTCCTTGATGGTTCCTCATCGCCCCAAAATTTTAATCAAGTTCATCGATGCACTGTTGGTGGGTTAATCCACGTCAGGAGTTGTAAAAAATAATCCCTCGCAAATTTTCGCTATTTAATTCCTGTTCTTGGTCGAAATGAATATTTTAAGTTACTGTAAACAACACAAATAGTATTCGTATGTCAAGAATTTCCGAGTATGCACAAAGTCAAAAATGTAAAATTTGACGATAAAGTTGTCAGTTGCCAGATTGAAGGACTAGGGTGTCCAAATCCCGAAATATAAAAGGCTACTTTTGTACATATGTATTTTTAAACTTTATAAAATATTTCTTTTTATACGCACAGAAAATATGAAAATGTTTCTGACACGTTGGTCATATTCTCAAACTAAAAAAAAAGAAATATTTTTGTAAAATTTTACTAAGTTGGAACAAATTCTGATTATAAAATTAGTTGTTATTTAATTTCAACAAAAGAAATATTACATGACATTTATTATTGCATTTTACGACCGAAAAAATTCAATTAAAAAAAAATTTAGCACAAAATATTAAATTTAATAAATGTGCTTTAAAATTATTTTTCTCTACAAGTGTTTCTCTCTTTTTTTCTCTACTCTTTAAAAGAATTTTCTACCTCTTTGCAATGCAGTGTTAATCGTTGCTTGTCCACGAACAGTCTCAGTTTATTTCTTGTAGTTATTTAACGAGCGAGCTCTTGGTATTTAGTACTTACAATATTATTATTAATATGCAAACCTGCCTTCCCAACAACAATTAAAAAGTCTAAGTTGTAGTGAAAATTATAAAATAGCCAGACTGGTTAAAGAGGCACTTCAAATTTGTGGAAAAAAGCAATGAGAAAAAATTAAAATTTATGGAAAATATTTTTCATTTAATACAGCTAAATAACAAACATACATTTATAACTAACGGTAACTCTATTTTTGATTAATATGGAAAAATATATATTTTCCTTCATAATATTTATTCAAACTTGATTGGTAGTTTTACTATGCTCTTCTCTTTCCGACTCTTTCTGGTCTCGAAAGCTGAGAGTGTACTTTTGATGAGAGCTGTGCATTGAGAGTATTTTATTTGGTACTCACTGCTTGCCCCGCTGTTGCTTCGGATGTAGTATGGTTAATTCTCTCAGAAAAGAACTCTATCGTCTCCAGTTTGGAAATGAATATAATTTATTCATCGAACTCCATTATATTTGTGTTCAAATACGTTACAAATGAAAGAGACTTGATACTACTGTCGCGTACTGGCCGCAACAAAAACTTCTTTTGTGTTTGTTTGTTCATTTCCTTTGTTTTGCCTAATATTCCTTTCACTCCAAGCGTTGGCAGTGGCATCTGTCGGAAAATAATTGTATAATTCAAAGCCATGAATTGTTGGCACGGTTGTACTCGGTGTGTGCCTACCCAGTGGTATAAGTCTCCAAAAGGAGATGTTCGCCAAAACGGTTCCTCCACTAACAAATATTAGGGAAACGGAATGCTTTGCGCGGGTATTCCGTAAAAAGGGGTGTCGGCTTTCTTTTTATACGGCGAGGGGAAAATTATCCCAGTGTACTTGGTGTGCCATGGTAGCGTGCGCTACACAACTCTGTCCCTTTGGGTAATGGGGGCGGCGCCAAATGATTGGGCACCAATACACACTCGCCTGAGAATTCTGACGGCCGACGCGTAGCTTGCGGCCTGGCTCGTAAGTGCGTGCCGGATCAGATTCTAGCAATCTACGAAAGCGCCAACACCTTTTTTGAAGCCAAGTAAGGGCAGTCGAAGCCCATAGTGTTCTATAGTTATTCGCGGAATAATGTTGTTTTTAGTGGTTTCGAGTGGCGGAACCGAAGTTTGGCGGCATCACCGGAGGAGCACCGAAGTTGGGCACTCACACCCGACTGAAACCGATAAGTATCATTTTGCCTGTGTATTGTTTTCGTACGTTGTTTTTGTCGTGCCGACAGTGCCGTTCCCTCCGTTCGTCCTCACCCATCCCTCTAGCATCCCGCACCCAGAGCCCAGTCATACAGGTGGGTTAAAGTTACCCCCGGCAGCACGGGAGTAGTGCGAGTGGGTTCGTAACCAGTTTGGTTGGACCACACCTCGGGTGCACCCCAAAAATATATTTTGTTTATTTTGGTTTATATCGTTGCTTAATTGTTGTCGTGCATTTGTTTATACCAGCGTTAGTAAAATTCACTTATTGTTGTTTTCCTTCCTTGCGAATAGTTTTGTTAGTGTACATAGCTAGCGACCCACGCCGTCTTCACTAAGCTGGCCGGTCGCTTTGTTAGTTTTGTCATCTCCTTTTTGTGCGGTAGATTGTTTTGTTGACGTGTGTGGTTGTTGGCAGGCGCTTGACCAACAGCCACTGTAGGTATACATATGTATGTACGTATGTACATACGCACATACATATTGTAAATTGAAAAAGTGAAGGTGACACTACCACTGTTGGATACAGTTCACAGCAAGAATATCCAAAAAAAGGGTACTCATCCAACTCTGCCTTAACAGCGGAGAGCCTGCTGATCATTCAGCTATTTCCCTCGACAGTTTGGCTTAGGATAATGTTGTTGATGGTATTCTTACAGTTTTTACCGTCAGGGAGTATCCGTAAAACTTAATGTACTCCGTATATGCTACCAACCGGTTATCTAAAAATGATTAAGTTTCCCTCTTATCTCGTAGTAGCACTGGGAGTTTCTTTCAAGGAACGGATCAACGTTAAAGGCCTGTAGAATCAATCATATGATGTACCAAGGTCTTGTGAATGAGAATGCCTTTTATTTTTAATTTTTACGGATGACTCTTCTTCTTAGCTTTTCTCGCTATCTCGTTGGCGTCATAATTATCTGGGATGTCTCCCTTCCGACTACCCAAACCATGAAAGTTTCGCACACAGATGTTAGTTTGTTAAAATTGTTTTGACATCTTTGAGATGGTGTGTTTGTGTTTAAGGGATTCCGAGTTACTAAAGAACCGCATAACCCACAAGCAAGGTTTCATCAGTGCCAATACCATGCCAGCTGACAACATTGAAGCATAACCATGAATCTGCGCTTTGAAGAAAGGCGAAATTTGCTTTCCTACCGAAGGCGGACATAACAAGTCCCCTCTATACAAATGAATGCAGACTTATAAGTATAACCCCATTAGACGCCGAGGTAAGTTGTAGGAAACGAGCTTCTGAATAAATTTCAATGGTGAGCACTTCAGATTATTGCCTATGCAAACAGCTATGACTATGCCTAGAAAATTGACGAAAAAGCTGAGATGGATAAAGGCAAGATGGAATGGCTCATCGGTCCGCTAGATCGCGATGATTCGGTGGAAAGCCAGCGGAGGGTCCAGGGAGGGTCAGTTTTTGCACACACGATCTCGGACTGCAGTATGAACTACTGGTCCGTTGCAGGTCTTATATAGAGCAGCAGCTATGTGTTGGACGTCAGAGTCCTCCTCTGTTTCAGTCACAGTCTGGTCTCATCAAGAACATGACTCAGGTATCTAGGGGCTTCGAAATTCAAAGGTGCATATGAGGGTGCTCTTAAACTCCACGGTAAGCTCATTATATAAGTGTTACTATCTCTCAAAAGAGGTAGAAGAACCTTCTTCTGGCACTACAAAAGACGCCGTATCAGCCAGCCAGAGTAACTTAAGCCGACAAGCATTAATGGACGTAAGAACGCCCAGAAAATTTAAGATGCGGTATCGAAGTTGTGCGATCATTAGAGTTAAGCCGAGGTCGAGCGAATCGTAGGAACCGACTGGCCACCGGATCGGAGCAGAATCTCAATCGGTTTGTGTGTATAGGATAAACTATTTTTTCGTGGGAAATCCCATAGATTCTTACTTTAGGGACTTTTGAGCTCTCTATATTCAACTATGTACGGATTTTCTGCAATCAACTTAAAGACACAATTAAAGCTTATTTAAGTTTTTCTTTTACTCATTAAATACGTAACTTCCGTAGCATTAATAACTGTAAAAAGCTCACATGCAACATGCAACATATTAAGTTCAATTGTGGGTGCAAATGACCGAGTTGCACGATGACTGCAATGAATAACTAACTCACATGCCACATTTGGCTGAATGAACAGTTAGAACGAACCTACACTACCTGCACCGAGGCTGATGAAAATGTCAGTTAATAAAAGTGTAAAAGTGCAATGGAGGCCCTTTCCACCCCCTCACACAGTGTAGGTGCGCACTAAAGAGCTAGAGCGGGAGCCAGACAAAAGAAAGCGACGCTCATAAAACACCAGAAGCGGATATAAATGCAACACTAATGAGCATGAAATGCAGCAACTACACGAAAGTGGAGAGTTGGAAAGTTGGAGGTAGTGGGTAAGAGTATAAAAAAAACTTTCATGGTAATAACAAGCCCTTCCATAAGTTTCAAGTCCTTATATACTGGCTGGGGCTTGTTGAAATAACAGTAAACGACTGAAATTAAAACAAAACAAAACAAAACCAAACAAACAAACAAACCCAACTCTTACTTGCTTGCAACAAAAGTTGCAACTAGTAGCCGGGAGTTGGATTTGGGTATGAGGCGGGCAGTAATATTTTCATATGGTTTTCAGCTTCATTTCAGTTCGCGCCGTGCCAGCTGGTCAAGTGTTTTTCGCGTCTGTTTTATTTCAATACACATTTGTGTGAGATGAGTTGTCGTTATGTAGCAAACATGCAACGTGCAACATATAAAAATGTAATAAAAATTGCACCAACCCCAAAGCATGAGTTTTATTTTGTGTTGCTTTAAGCACATGCGGCAAGTCGAGTGAGTGTGTGTGTCCTCGGTCCGCCATAAACAGCACACTTTTACTTGTTTATCGACTGCCCTCGGAGTCTTCTGTCTACTAAACGCATAATTAAATCCCCTTCCTTGGCACACATGTCTGAGCAATTGGCCTTCTACTGCTGTCGGCGCTCGTGATGTTTGTTTGCTCTAACTGAAAATGTGTTTCATTGTCGTATAAAGTGTTCAATTTTTTATTCTCAATTTAAGCGGAGGTCTGCATTGCTCGCCTTGGAGACGAAGAGGCATGGATAAGGTCGGGTGTTGTGTGGTCTCTCTCTCTGCTGCTATTGCTGTTGAGGAAGGGGGCACCAAATTCTTCAACATTGAACAACAATATACCTAGATATCCACTCAACCACAATGTTGACCACTAGATCTCTGCCTATGCTGTTCCATCACTGGCATCACCGGCTCGGATTGGAGAAACCAATCCAATCCAATCCAAACCAATCGACATCATCCATGCTTCTTGCAGGATGGGAGTAAAGAGGGATTTCAGTCCAATTTAGCACACGTTGGCAAGAGTGATTCTGCGTTGGATTTGAAGACTGATATTATTGTTGAGAACCAACACGCGAATGCACTGACTGTTTATTATTTCTTCTTGTCCTCATTCACTTCAGACCTATTCATTCACCTCACTTCTTATCCGTCCTGAGGAAATAGAATATCTTGAAGAATCCAGACGATAAAGTGTCACCTTGTCTGAGGCCTCGTTTGCTAGCGAACGGATCAATGAGGTCCTTCTTAATTCTGACGGAGCATCAATCAATCACCAAATTAATTCATGAATTCCTACATGGGCATGCTGTGGTTTGAAAACCTTGCTAAAGTCGACACAATTTCCCATAGAATTTTCGTGCAATGCCTCTGTTGGCCAGTTTATGAAGCTCTACATACTTACACTATTCGGCTTACTTCTTTTTTGGCTGCAAGAACGATTCGATTACCTCTTCAGCTCTTGGTACGAGTATATGTCCGGGTTATGCACTTTTTTTTCTAAATTGTGACCTTGTCGAAAAGCAATAGTTGGCGGAATTTGAAATGCCGGTTCACATTTTCCTAATACCAAGTTGTTGATGATTGGTCTCAGAGAGCAGGAGTGCAAGTCGAATAGAAAGTTGCTTCGCTGAATTCAGCTTTTCAATCTTTTTTCTGGGGTTTGTTGCGAAACGGTCTTTGATTTAGTCACTTCGGATTCTTCGATCCAGCGACAACTGATGTATTTTCTCATGTTAGAAACTAGTACAAGAGAGAAACATCTATCGAGCCTAAGCCTATTTGAAGAGGTCTCATCGTGGATGCTGAATTAACCAATTCTTGCGGCTAACCGATCTTTAAAACACCATAAGCAGTTTTGCGAAATGCTTTACCATGATGGTGTTAGCCGCTAGTTTTAATAGAGTTCATAATCGGATTAGAAACGTGGATCGAGTTTCAAATATATGTAGACCTGTTCAGAGATGAATCATGACCAAATCTACAGGATCATCTACTTAGCACATTAGTACCCTCTGAGAGAACTAACTCTCTCTATCACACTACTCACTGCCTCGTTAAGGAGACTATTTGCTATTTCGGTGTCTTTATGTTCTTTAAAATTCCCAGCTGTTGAACTCTTCAGCTGTGTGGGTTGTTTAAAAACTTTGCCGAGAGCTCTTCTAAAGAAAAGAAAATTCTTTTGTTGCTTGCTGCGTATCCAGTAATCTCGGCAGGTTTTTCAGCTCATTTTCTAGAGTTCTCGTCACTTGATTGTCTTAGCATATATTTGACGAGGTTTTTATAGACTAGTCTGAGAGACTAAAGCTGAGAAGTCTTCTACTCATCTTACCTTCTAAGAGAATGACTAGATACAATCGAGAATACCCATGCGGAAATCCTCTCCTAATTGATACAAGACTTGGACTCGCCTTTTATGGATAAAGGGAGCTGGAAACCAATTCTGTATCTTTACAACGCGGAAAAATTCATTCTTAGTGAATTTAAAATATTCATTATCATGTCCTTACTACAGGACAGGACAGGACCTCAGAGGTAAGGGTATGGACGGTTCACAATTACAGATTAAAGATGCAGAGAGGCGTTCAAATAATTTCTGAGACTAGCTTCTATAGGCAGTTACTTCTTCTCCAGCTAATATCTGTGGATTATACGGCCAGAAATAATTAAGAAATAATTTGAAAAATATCGGAAAAGCTTGAATTAATTTTCACCTTCCATAACCTCAATAAATCTGGAAAAGTATTGTGAGCACTTATAAGCAACAACAAATGAATATATTTTTCACACCCAATTACACCAACCAACAGAGCAAGTCCAACAGTATTCGGTTAACACTAAAAATAAAAAATAAAACTAAAAAAATGAAACAAAAAAACAATGTTTGTAGGTCAGCAGGGAAACTGAGTAAAAAATAGCAAAACAAGAAAAGCACATTTACGCCGTGTGAAGCTTCTTTTTGAACTTTATGCTAAAGATGCAACTTAATGCACAACCAGACACACACACACATACACCTACAAAAAAAAGTACCAAATATGTACCTATTTATACGTAAATCGCAATAAAAAAGAAATTAAATAAATGCATTGGAGGTTCAAAGCAGCAGCAGCAATGCCATGTTCTACCAATTTATTTAGCCGCAAGAGGTGAATTGAAGAATCTCTAAAAATGGGCAACAGCCAAGTGAAAAGTTCACACTTTGCCTGCGGGACGTAAAAAAATAAAAGAAAATAAAAAACAATACAAATAAATTACTGTATAGAAAATGGAGGAAAATAACAGAGATTTTTAGGAAATTGAAGTAGAATGTAAATAGTATTTATACTATTGGAAGGAAGGTGAAAGGTGATACATATAAAAGGATTGTACCATGAAAAATGAGACTGCGTACAAATTTTACCTGTTTCAATTAATAAAGCACTTTTATTTGCAAAAATAAAAATAAGCAAAAAAAAAGTGTTTAAATGCTTATTTTTAAATTAATAATTTTTTAAGAATATAAAAATAATATATCAATTAATAACAAAATACCATAAATATACAACTCATTTTACTGTGATCACAAAATTTATTTAAAGCTTTCAAATCATAGCAAGATTATTTTGAGCGAAATGAAAAACTATATTGTCAAAAAGTAGCTGCTAGTCTCGTTTTCTATAGGACGTATATCTTCGTTTATACTATGTATGTATATGAGGCCTTGGAACATGTGCATAAAATGCTTTTGCGCCATCGGCACCAAAGATGCACCTCCAAATCAAAAGAAATAAACAAAACCAAAAAGAAACATAAAAATGCAATTGAAATCTTATACAGTTGCTGTTGATGTGCACAGAAAACAGTTGTTGGGATTAGCGGTTGATGTTGCAGTGGCAACTAAAATTTTCCAGCTATAAACAACAGCATAATTTTATGTACGTGATATACAATTATTGAATTGATTTTGTGGTAAATATAATTATTCATCGATAAACAGCGCAAAATATATATATTTTAGTTATTCCGCCTTCACTTTTCTGTGCATCCTATTTTCTTTGGAGGTGTGTTGTATTGCAATTTGACATATAGCATTGACATGTATATACATAAATAATACCAAATAAAATGAAAGAAAATTATATAAAACAAAACATAACAAATTAAAATAAAAAGAAAAAAAACGAAGAATAAAATAAATGAAATTAAATTCGAATTAAATAAAAAACAAATAAATCGGAAATAAAATAAAATAAATAAAATAAAATAAAATTAAATTAAAATAAATACAATAAAATAATATAAAGTAAAACAAAATAGAATAAAATAAAACAAAAAGAAAAAAAGAATAAAAAATAGAATAAAATAAAATAAAATGAAATAAAATAACATAAAATAAAATAAAATAAAATAAAATAAAATAACATAAAATAAAATAATATAAAATAAAATAAAACAAAATAAAATAAAATAAAATAAAATAAAATAAAATAAAATAAAATAGAATAAAATAAAATAAAATAAAATAAAATAAAATAAAATAAAATAAAATGAAATAAAATAAAATAAAATAAAATTAAATAAAATAAAATAAAATAAAATAAAAAAATTAAATAAAATAAAATAAAATAAAATAAAATAAAATAAAATAAAATAAAATAAAATAAAATAAAATAAAATAAAATAAAATAAAATAAAATAAAATAAAATAAAATAAAATAAAATAAAATAAAATAAAATAAAATAAAATAAAATAAAATAAAATAAAATAAAATAAAAAAAATAAAATAAAATAAAAAAAAAAAAAAAAAAATAAAATAAAATAAAATAAAATAAAATAAAACAAAATGGAATGAAATAAATGAAAAAAATGACTGAAAAACAAATAAAATGAATTTAGATATAGTAAAATGACGTTAATAAAATAGAAAATTAAATAATAACAATAAAATAAATTGAGAAGTAACATAAAATAACGAAATAAAATATATTAAAAAATAAATAAGACGAAATAAAAAAAATTAAGATAAATTACCCAAAAACAAATACGATCAATAAATAAAAAATTAATTGAAATTTTAAAATGAAATAAAATAAAAAATAGAATTAAAATAATACGAAATGAAGTAACATATAAAATTATATTTTTTAAAATTAAATGTAAGTGCAATTTATTAATGAAAAACAAAAAATTTAAATAAATTAAAAAAAAAACAAAATTTGATTTTGAATGTAAAATATAATAGCCAATTAAATAAAATGATAAAATAAAATGAAGGGAATGAAATAAGATAAAATATTTTAAATTAAGATATAAGAACATCATTCATTAAATTTAATGTCGCTGACCTCGTGACCTTTGTGGTTGCTGTATTTAGGTATGAATGTATGCATATTTTAATGAATTCATTTAAATGGTTGCTATTTGTTTTTGCTGCTATAATCTTCTGCCAAAGTTCAACTATTGCGCCTATAGCGAATTCACATATGTAAATATATATGCAGAGACATTTACTTTGTCTTTGGTCTAACAAGAAGAGGATGCAATTTTTATTTCAAAACACACTATCATCTGGGTGATGGGTATCAGTTTACGGATTAAACCCAAGTTATTATATAAATTATGGCTTACTTCCGCTTTGGGTTGCGGTATTCATTTGGTTCGGAAATGACAACTTTAAGTGCAAGGGATCTGTACATTTAATTCGAAACTAAATTAAAATACTTTTGATTTGAATTAAAAATCAAGACAAGTATTCGCTTGATGCTCCCCAAACATCGCCTTCCCATGCCAACAGTACCTCAAACCGTAAATCAGACGCATATCACCAAAGAAAGTGCATTTTCCGCATTTATGAGCAGAAAAAAATTTAGAAGCGATGAAAATGATTTAAGTAGAAGAAAAAAAAAATTGAAGAAAAACTAAGCAAACAAACAACAATTCAAAATACAACATGTTCGTGCTGTGTGTTGGAAGCGAACTTATTCACAACATGTTGCAAGGCGCCATCGAACATATTCATTTTTGCTTTACTGTATTGCATAAACAGCTGATTTTTGTTTACTAGGAAAAGTCTCCACCAACATAGATTTTCGGTCGATCAAGATGTTTGATGTTGCATTTATTCATTGTTGTTCTTTGTTAATTGGTTGCATGTTTCATGATTTCTGCGCATTGGCAATACATTTTGGGTAGTTTCAAGAAAATGTTTATTGGATTTACAGATTAAATTATCATCGACAGGAACTTTGATTTCTAGCACTCAAAAGTAACAACAAACTTAGAATGTTAACTGTTTTGATTGAAAATTGGAGAGAGCATACCAGAGCGCGATTAAAAAATCACTCAGACGAAGATTAAATAGAAAAAATGTTGAGCTATTTTTTTTTATTTTTAATAAATGGAATTCTGCTATCCAAGTTTTATTCCGTCCCAATTAGAAAGCTTTAAAAAATTTCTTAGGAAGGCTTCAAATCGTTGCTCTGGAGCGAAGTATCGAAGAAGACTCAAATGAGTTCATCCACAATTGGGGTTGTGCCCATACACTGAAGAGCGCATTTGTGGCAGGATCTAGATTTCTGGGTTTATAAAGTCCAACTCGTGCAAGAATTGAAGCCGAAGGACCATCTAGCATGTCGCACGTCCGGTGAATGCTTCCGATTTTTACATGTTAATTTTTTCAGCTAGGAAGCTTACTTTCCTTTGAATGGGTACGATAAAAAACAAAATTATCGCGTTTGGAGTAAAGAATAATCCACAAGCCATTGCTGAGATGCCGTTGCATCCCCAAAACGTCTTTGTTTGGTATACTCTATGGGCAGAGGGAATATTGGTTTACATATCTTCAAAAATGAATCCGGCTATAATGTTATAGTTAAGGGCGAACGTTATAGAGCCAGGATAAATGACTTATTCGTGCATGAATTGGAGGATGTTGATGTGGACCACCTTTAGTTCCAACAAAACAACGAAACAATCAATTTATTAGCGAAAACTTTTGGTGAACTTATTTTCTTGCATCGTGGACCTGTGGCCTCGAAAAACATACACCGTTGGATACCGGGGTCATGTAAAGCTGCTTGTCAACGCAGATAACCCCGAGACGGTGGACTCCTTAGAAGGTATTTGGCATTTTATTGCTGACATACGGTCCCTATTGCTACTAAAATTTGGACTGGTGGTGCAAATTACTTGAGAAACCCTTTAATTTATAATATAGGAAAATTTTTGGCTTTAAAATTTTAATAAGTATATGCTTCTTTTTGTTCTTGAAAACCACGTCTCTTACACTAAAAGCCAGGCAGCACTGTAAACTTGATAACTTTAGTATGAATAGTATGCCAAGTACGGGCTCAGTCGGGAAAATTGGATTTTTGAAGGAGAATTCATAATTTTATGAAGACTTAGAGTCAAAGTCAAACGATTTTTAAGTATGAATCGGTTGTTGACTCCTTTTCGTTTTACGGATAGTGTGTAATTAAGATTCTCTTTATTACCTAAATTGGCTTAACATTACTTCAAATCGCAATTTGGTGTCAATCAAAGACAACAAGTGCAGCCAGGCTCTTCTTCACTTGATCGTCTATCGGGACAACGTGTCCCAGTCAGCGTGGCAATATCGTCAAAAATCTCATAATACATCTCATCCTTCTATGATTTGCGGTAGAGACTAAGCTTGTACTCCCTCCTTAAGTATTACCTTTTTCCTTGCATACTTCTCATTCTACTCACTAATTTTAAAAATATTTGTAAATCATACTAATTGAAAGTGTAACACACTTAACACTTATCGCTGCAAAACTTGGCTTTGTTCGTTTGTCTTACGGTTTATTGCCCTTTTAAAAGATCAATCTTCGAAAAAACGTGAACATTCAATATTCCTGCCTTTTTAGGTATGTATCTGAGCATTTTTGACTTATTTTTATTTTTTTTCGTGTTTTTTACGCGTTTCCTTTCATGTTTACTTGTTGGCGCCTATGTTGTTGCCGATATGGTAATATTAACACTGTTATATACAAATTTATGTAAAGGTATGTATTTACACTAACACATCAGACACGATTTAAATAACATAAGACCAAATAAGAAAATTTTGAACGAATAAATCTCTGCTGCAGAAGCAACCGAAGTTAGATTTGAATATTTGTTGGCGTGCAAGTATGTATATTTAAAAAGAACACCTCAAGAACTGGTATACATATATATATTTTTGTATCTTTTTTTTAATTCACACTTAATAAATATTATTAGCTCTGTAGCATTTCAAGTGTTGCCTGAATGAAGTTGTTGGCAGCCATAGCATATATATGTATATTACAAAAAAAAACTTCTTGAGGCTCTTAAAATATTTGACTCATTTTGAAGTACATACAAAATAGTCCTTTGTAATGTAGCAGTGGACCAGTTCATGTCTCGATACCAGCTTAATAAATCCGATCATTACTCGTGTTCTAACGACCACAATCTCTACCTGATGTTGCAAGTATTAATTTCTTTTCCCAAAGAGTACTCCAATGTGATGGAATATGTGGTGTTGCTTTAAGACATACTCATACTGATTATATATTTTACATGGTTTTGTGATAAATGTTGGAGTACTCTTTGCCTCATGTGGTGTATGTTTATTTTACATGTGTGCAAGGAGTAACTGAGACTTTTGCATGGTAGTATTACTAATAATAGGGTACGACACTGCTTCTACCGGCCTATAATGTATTGTGTATCAATTTCAAAGTATTGTTTTTTTATTATCTTTATATAATATGCATGTATGTATGTGATAAGGAATTCCCCTGTTACTAGTGGTTAAGTAGAATCTAGTTCCCATATTTACACCAACTAGTTCATCGGTGGCGGCCGCGGTAGCCGAGTGGTTAGCATTGCGTCCTGCCATTCGGAAGACTCGGGTTCATATCCCGGTGCCACCAACATCCAAAAGTTATGGAAAATTAATTTAAATAAAAAATTAAATTAAATTTTCTAATTGCGGTCGCCCCTCGGCAGGGAATGTCCATCCCTCCGAGTGTATTTCGGACATGAAATAAAGCTCCTCGTCAAAAAACCGTCAGCCGTTCGGAGGTGGCTTAGTATAAACTGTAGGTCCCTCCAATTGTTGGAAAAACATCAAGATGCAAAACCACAAATTGGAGGAGGGGCTCGGCCGAAAATCGCTTCAGCGGTTACAAAGCGCCAATTATATATATATATAGTTCATCTTCCATCTATTTTCCATGTAAGCAACTGGAATTTTTAACACGGCGCTATCCTACGAACTGTCTATTGTCAGTCTAAGCATCAGCTTCATACTAGTTTAATACCAGTTCATATATACCACCTAAACTATTGGTTGTTTTATACCTGTTGAGAACTAGTGCATCTCAAACATTCCAACCGTTTGAACCGATTTTAACAAAATTTTTTGTGTGTGTTCAGGTAAATTTGAGAATGGTGTAGAAAAACTCCATTCACGGGAAGTTGACTAAAGATCAACTTATTTATACTTTAATAAAATTTGGTACACTATTTTTTCCAGGATGTGGATCAGATATCGATCTATGTATTCGAAGCTTAATTAAGACGGTTCATCTATTATTACAATTGAACAAGGTATAAAAACCACAATAATATGTGGTTTTTGTTGTTGTAGTGCAAAGTCTAATAATGTGTGGTCAAAGCTTCTAGTTACTTATGAGTCCTGGTATACATTTTTCAGCAAATTACTAGTTCATATACCAGAATTTTTGTAAACTAGTCCAAATCCTAATATAATTTTAGTCTATGGCAAACTGGTTTACGTTTTTTCTTTAAATACTAGTCTACTTCTGGTTTACAACAAACTAGTTTGATTTCGTCTTCAAAATACAAGTATTTAACTATAATTTTTGCATACTAGTCTATCTTTTCCCTGCAGGATAGTTTCATCTATTGTTGTATTTGTCCCATCTCAAGTGTCTTTGTTTAAATGTGCAAGTATTGTTCATTTTTTTTGATAAACTTTGCATATTATCTCGCCTGTACAGTCAAATATAAACACTGATTTATTCATTTATTTATGCTTTATAGACTGTTTATTATATATTATTTATTTAATAATAGAATATATTTTGATTGACTCCTATTGAGAGCTTTATTTGAATGTCAAATCATTTTGGTTTATTTTTATATAAATAAATAATATTTTTCAAATATATCAGTAACATATTTAGAAAGAAAATTATAGTTTGGATGATAGCGAGGTGGAGGAGTACGACAAAATTTTGTAAGGCTGAGATTATTAAGAATTTCGGAGTTAGATCAGGTTGAACCGTTGGACTCAAAGGGAGTCTCACATGTACGATACCATCGTTTATTTGTTCATTGCTTATTGCTAATTCATCAGCTTTATCTCATCAATTATGGTCACTCTCCTTGTGTTTTGCATACAGTTTTCGCCGCTATTCTGCGTCCCTTTGCTAGTTTACAAAGCATATTAGGTTGACCAAAGCGTTTCTTCTTTATGTTTGACTTCTCTGAATAGGACTAGTTAGTCCATAGTTACATTCTCTTCAGTCAGCTCATCCGATATATCATTGCCTGCTATGCAGATATATGTATGTATATGCCATGGAACTCAACAGAGAATGCCAGCCTTTTGATCCACTACATAGTGCAACGACTTCGTGATGTATGAAAGTAAGGCCTTATTGGTCGCTTGGCCATCTGCATAAATATGCATGCAATATACATACATACGTATTTTTATGTATGTATATATGATCGTCACTACTGCTATATACATACATTCATACGATATGTATGCACCAAAACTTTCTCCCACTAATAGCTGCGCATATCAGTCGGAACGAATAAAAAACTCCTTGAATTTGCCAGAAAATGAATCTTATCAACACAAGATTAGCGAGCTTCCTTAAAACATACACTATCACACACTTTTGACAATAATTTATCACTTCTGTTTAGCATTAACACGAACAATTAATTATTTCCACGCAACAGCATGCAAAATGTCAACCAATTTCAAGCAACGTATGAATTAAATAAAGTTTCTAACTCGTCATCGTACTCCAGCAACTGTAATCATGGCTGAACGAATACCCACGATGACCGGCAGAGTGCCGTTTTTTGTGTCAAAGGCGTCGTGCCAAACACATCGGAACTCTAAAGTGGAAAGCAAAAGCAAACACATGTACATACAGTGGCGGACTAAAGTCTACATACGATCCATTTTTTGGGAATTCAACCCGTCCTATAGCTTTCACAGAAAAAATAATGATGCAGTTTTGTTTTAAATTCAAGAATATAACAAAAACCAAAATTTCTCATTTATTCAACATTAACTTTCAAAGTTATTAACAAAAAATGGAAAAAAGGCACTGACAAAAGTGAACATACGATTTTTTGCTTAGCTATTCTAGGTAATCATATTAATTTTAATAACTAAGTTAATATTTTGTTGGGCCACCATGCGCATCAATCACCGTTTGCAAGCGTCTAACATTGAAAAAAACCAAATTTTCCAGCTCTTCTCCTGTAATGTTTTGCCACTCTTCTTGAAGTTTCTCTTTGAGCTTTGATGCATTACTTATAGGGTGTTTTCGAATTTTCCGCTCCAATATTTTCCATACGTGCTATGTAATATTCAAGTCCGGGCTTTGTGGTGATGAGTGCAACTGCCGCGGAGCATAATACAGCAGCAAATCCTTTACAATTTGCGTTGTGTGCTTAGGATCATTATCCTGTAGAAAGATCCAGCTCGAGCCAAGGCACAGTTTGTCCACAGATAACTTCAAATTATCTTCCAATATGGTCTTATACTCGAATCGATCCATATTTCCTTCAATAAAGACCAATTTACCCACTCCAGACGCTGCAACTGCTCTCCAATCCATGACACTCCCACCACCATGCTTTAAGGTCGAAATAAGGTGCCTGGGATCAATGGCAGTAATGGATTTTCTCCAAACTTTTGCTCTGCCATCGCATCCAAATATGTTATATTTTGACTCATCCGTAAATAGCACGCTTTTCCAGAACTCATGATCCTTCTTTAGATGCTTTTTAGCGAACTCCAACCGATGTGCGCGGTTTTTCTCGCTTATGAGAGGCTTCTTGCGAGGAGTTCTGCTGTAGAATCCTTCGTTGTTAAGAGTTCTTGTTATTGTGCGTAAGTGCACAACAATTTGGGATCATTCAGCTAGCTTCTGGGCCAAATTGGTAGCATGTACCTTGGAATTTTGGCTTACTTTATTACAGATGAAAGAGATGTCCCTATGGGTAAGCTTCTTTGGACGGCCACTTCGCAGCTTACTCTCGAACGAGCCCGATTCTGCAAAGTTTTTATAAATTGTTTGCACCGTCGCTTTTCTTAAATTTAACAATTTAGCTATTTCGCCGAACGTTTTCTTATCATTTCTGTGTTTTATAACCAATTTTCGCACAGCCACCGGGATTTCCGTTCCTGACGACATTTTCGCGATTGTATTTCTTTTTTCAAATGATGGAAAACAATAAAGATAAAGCCAAATACCAAGAAAAGTATAGAAAGAAAAAAAAACGGTACTTGACCGCTGAAAACAATAGCTGAAGTAATAAACGAAACAAATTAATGAAACGTATGTTCACTTTTGTCAACGGCTTTTTTGAGTTTTTTGTTAATAACATTGAAAGTTAATGTTGAACAAATATGAAATTTTCGGTTTTGTCTTACAATTAAATTCAAAGCAAGACTACATCAATACTTTTCCTGTAAAAACTATGGGACGGTAGGGATTCCAAAAAAAGGGGTCGTATGTAGACTTTAGTCCGCCACTGTATGTAACAAGCAAAATTCAAACGCAAAATCAAAACAAACAAACTACGTTGGCGCTCGAACTTCGAGCCGCAACCAACGAAATGAAGAAGAAGAACCAAATAATATCTGGCTGCTTGGCGCATTTTTCGTATTTGCTGTCTCAGTTTATAATTTAAAGTCGGTTTTGTGAGATTAAATATTTTTTATCGGGTGGTAAAGCATAAATTAAAGAAAGTTCGTCTTTTCAGGCTGAACAACAATAACAACAAAGAGTAAGTGGAAGTGGAAAGCGAAGCAGGCATGAGAATTCAAATTTTTAGAGGATTATACTGGAGGTGACTGAGTTGAATCAATATGATTTTACGAAATTAAAGGTTTGTGCATATTTTTAAATGTGATTGTGAAATAAATACATACATATGTACACTATGGTATATGAGATATTTATAACAATAACAAAAAATACTTTTTTATTACCAAATATCAACAGCATTTATTTAATTATATTTAAATTTTGATATCATAAACAAATACAAATAAAATCGAAGAATAGAAAAATAATAAAAAAGAAAGGTGTTGAGTTTGAAGTTGTTGAAAGGAAAATTGATAAATATCATCTGCCATAACTGAGCCGACATGCTGATAAAAAGAAAAAAGTGTAAATTTATAAAACAAACATTGAAAGCGAATGCATCAAATTTTAGGTCAGTTTGATTAATAGACGGAGTAAAAAAATAATAATAATTGACAAAAAAAAATCGAATTATAGAAATGAGTGACAGTTTCGTGTCATTTTATGGAATATGTATACAAGGCGTGTAAATATTTTTGGTAAAAATTAAAGTAAAAATCAAAATGACGTTAAGCTAAATCTTAAGCTGACTAGCCGTCAGGAAGGCAGATTTTAAATTTTTAAGCTATTTTAGATCAATTATGTTAATGTTGTCGAAGAACTAGTCCAGCACATAACATAAAAAAATATTTATTATAATAATTATTCTTCTTTGCTTTTAAATTATTTTGAAATATTTTATTTCCGAGGCGCGAAAGCAACACTATAACACTATGATCCTGATGTGATGACTCTATGGCGCAACCACGAGAGATATTTTCAACATCGACTGTTCGGGAGTCACTCTGAGTGTGAGAATGCACACCTCTTTTCCCGAGGATAAGAATGCGGACCATGACTGGAACCAGCTACTTCGTAACATGGCGCGTTCTTCAAAAATTAATAGTTTATCGAAGGAGAATACCATGAAAGAAATTAAAAACTTCAAATTGATCGAATCTATGTAACTTTTTAAACAATTGATTAAATATATAAATAATAAAAATTGGAGTTATAATGAAATATTAACGAAGGTAGAAGACACAACAAACTGTTTATTAAAAAAACGAAAACTAATTTCTTACCATTTTTTATTATCATTATAAAAAAACAGTTTTTAAAAATAAAATAAAATAAATTAGAAAAAAAAA
>JAWMAG010000011.1:4890000-5007500 GCA_037013455.1 Ceratitis rosa | reverse complement strand
TTAAGATCAAGCGCACGCATGCCTAATAGGACATCTAATGTTAAAATCGAAAGCTGAGAGAAAGAACCAGAATACATTTGGAGAAGAAAAAAGCGAGAGACTAACAAGCGTAAGTACGAAGAACTGGAGGGTCTGGTCGATAGGGATGCTATGTGCACAGAGACAGGGTTTCCTGTTAACACGATTCCTTTGAACTCTTACGGTCAAGGGATGGCTAACGAAGTCGGAGGTGTGAGCAGGAAAATTTGTAGAGGAGAAGGTGACAACGGAGTGGGCGGACACTATTGTAAGCGATCCAAACGTTTTGTGTTCTAATTCTTCGGTGTAACGATTTTTGACCGAGCTCCCACTACAACATCTATACGCATATGGATGTTTTTCCAACAAATGGAGGGACCTACAGCTTGTACCACTCAGCCTCCGTACTATCAATGATTTTTTATGAGGAATCTTTGTTTGATGGCTGAAGTACATTGGCCGGGCTGGACATTCCCTGTCGAGGGGCAATCGCAATTCGAAAACTTGACTTAACTTTTTATTTAAATTGATATTCTATACTTTTTGGTCGTTGTTTGGACTAGGAATCTAGTCCTGTCTTTAGGAATGGCAGTACGAACTTATTGCTGTTATAATAACTTCAGTTTGAATCAAACCAAAGCTATCCAAAGTAAAGAGATACCTTAAAAAGCCGAAACTAAGCAACTAAGTACTTGAGAATTATGTTGGTCATTAAGTTGGCGTTGGTTTAATGCGTAGAAGCGAGTAAAGAAGGCATTACGGTGGTAGAAGAGTTGTACTTGATCTTCGTTGCGATGCTTAAAGCAATACTTTTCTATGGAGCTCTGCAAGGAATAAGATATTTGGAAAAGCCTGAGGGAGACTTGAGGCTCGGATCTTGCTTCATCAGGCTAGCATACATACTTTGGGAACGAATAAAGGGATGGGATATGCACAACTTCTTACTAGCGACAAAAAAGGGAAATACTTCAGGTTGATAGTGGGACTATTAATAGGATAATGACTGTGTCTCAAGTCTTCAAATAAGGTCTGTGATTGTGGGGCATTAGCAATGGGAGGTTGATTACACTTTACGATCAGTCTCGTTAAGACCCGGAGATGGGAAATCCTTGGCCGATAAATAAGTTGAAGACTCGAAGAAACAGGATTCGTTGGTTTACCAACAATGTTACTGAAACTATGAGGTATATGAGACATACCGCAGCTCCGTATAATGCTCGTAGTAGTGGAGACAAAACAAAATATATTTTTTGCTTTATGATAACCATAGGGATTACTCAACTAGATTTCGGTACTTTGCTAGTTGTGAATGTGATGTAACCGAAAAAGTAGTCCCCAAACTAGTGTTACGAGGGTGATAGTGCTTGGCACCATAAAAATTGGGGTTTTTTCAGCATGAAGACCTGCCTATAGTGTGAATTATGGGATTTTAATCGTCTCTTGCGACAGATCTGTATTGCCTTGGATAAATTCTTGAATCCCTAACATAGGATGAGTTAGTTGCATTGCTAGAGTGGGTAGCTTTGCTATTGGGGCTGGCTACATTGAGCATACTTTCATGCTATACAACCCCTACCAAAAGTTTAGTTAGCCTGCAAGTGTTACACTAGTGATAAGCTCGTCCATACTTCTTGCTCTCTGAGATATCTCCTGCAGAAGGTCACCCTATCGTCAAAAATCTACTTCCTAGAAGCGAAACTTCCACAATTTTCTCTAAAATTTTGTCACTGCTAAATTATTGAACAATAAGGCTAATTAATTGCAAATGTTAGCAACTACAAATTTTGTGCCAAAACAAATCTCCGAAGTAGCTTTCTTCCCAATCAACAACAAGTTTAGCTTTTGCTCACATGCAAACAAAAATGTTTGGAGAATCTTTTGTCTCTTACCCTCCAGCCGCAGTAACTTCAATGTTTAACCACAATTGCAGCAACAAATTGCAACCTCAGCATGTGACTGACAGCTAAAAAGAAATCTGAGTGAGGTAACCAACTACAAGTTTTACCAAAAACTCGCACTCACGAGCACGAGTGGCCACATTTCCTAGTTGCTTAGTAAACTATTTACTTTTCATTTTCCCCTTTTCGGAATGGCCACACTTTCGCTGCTACAATTATCTGCTAGAGACAGCAGTGATACTGATGATGTGCACTTATCTCCTAAATCGACAAAAAAAAATACAAAAAAAAAAAAAGAATTGCCAACAAAGCTGAGTGCGAGGCACTGAAAAGGACATTCAAAAGAATTTCCAAAAATACCAAACGAAAGTTAGTACTCGTAGTTTAGTGCGCACTCATAGCAGCTTATGTTGCATGCCTTCCTTTTAGAAGGAAGCTGATAATCATGATTCGAGTGAGAGCGAAGGATATCAAATGCATTTTTCTGACCATTGACTGAGACTGATAGTGGCCAGAGTAATCTTGCGGGTATTAGCAATGATATAAGCTGCATTGATAGCTACGACAGTCGAAGCAGTAGCAAAGCATGCGTGCCACACTCACATTGCCTGGCTTGTTTTGTTGTCTACAGAAGTTGGGCATTAAAAATTTGCTCTGTCATTTGTAAGTGGCAGAGTTGTGGTGGCATTGCTGGTGGCTGTGTGTTCCACACTTGCCTCAGCTTCATTACTAGGCACCACTTACTTGCACAACTTCATTTCCGCTTTGGAATATTTCACCCTCCATTCTTGGCCTGTAATCGATGCCCATCTTTGAAGTTTCCTTCCTTCCTAACGCCTTCTCTCTGCTGCACCACCATTAACTACGTTCTAACCTTTAGTTGCCTCAAATTGTTGCAATCGACTTATTTATACCTATGTCTCCTCAGCACAATTTTGGCCTTTTATTTGCCTCTTGCCAGTATAATACCTTCCCCTCAAATCAGTTTGCTTTGCGCTTAATTTTTGGGGTTGCATTTCATGCTTTGCTTTATCTCCATTGCTAAAATACTTTCGAATTGCTTCGATATTGAATTTGTAATTTTACGTTTTTTATTTGAAATTTTATCCTCGTCCTTTAATGGTCAGTTAAGGGGGAAAGTTTAATCCTTTAAATGCCCTCAATCTGTAGAGCACTAATACTTTGATGGATTAGTTTAAGCAGATTTATGTGTAATTGGAGACTCGTTAGCTGTTTGTATGATGTGTGGCAGGAGTTAATGATGATGCTGGCAAACTGTGGAGAATTCAAAGGGAATAAATCATTTCTTAAAGCTTTGAAAAATAGTACTGGGAGCTCTAGGTCGAAACATCTTTTAATTCTTGCTAGCTCGTTTCATCGTTACGATCCAATTTCCATTTGGTGTATAGCAATTCAAGGTTTGGTACCTGATGGATTTCAAGAGTTCTATGCCGGGTATTTTCCGTACTAAGCTATTTGTTCACATTGTATATAAAACCTCCTTCTGAGCATTTCTAGCGGCTACGGTATTAATACTACCTCGGTGTCATTAAAAGAGGCTCCCGATTCAGCCAACTCGCCAGCTTTTTCATTGCCGAAAATATTCCTGCGGTCGGAAACTCAGATTATGCTATCTGGCTGTGTTAGACGGACAAAGAGAGAGAGAGGGAGAGAGAGAGAAAGAAAGAGAGGGAGAGAGAGATAGAGAAAGAAAGAGAGAGAGAGAGAGAGAAAGAGAGTCAGAGAAAGAAAGAAAGAAGAAGGAAAAAGAGAGAGATAGAAAGAGAGAAAAAGAGAGAGAGAGCAAAAAAGAGAGAGAAAGAAAGAGAGAGAGAGAAAGAAAGAGAGAGAGAGAAAGAAAGAGAGAGAGAAAGAAAGAGAGAGAGAGAGAGAGAGAGAAAGAGAGAGAGAGAGAAAGAAAGGGAGAGAGAGAGAAAGAGAGAGAGAGAGAGAGAGAGGAAGACAGATAGAGAGTTGTCAAGCTCCTTGGAGTATACCATCCATATTTCAAAGTCCATTTTGAACACGTCGATGTAGATTAATATGATATCTTCCATGCACGTAAAAAGGTATCCTCACTTTGAAGCAACTATCGAACTCCTTCCTTGAGAGAATACAGTCTGATTTATTAAAAGTTGTAAAGTTGTACAAGTAATGTGGGATGTGCCACCTGAAACTCTCATAAAACTAATGGGTGACAAGACGATAAGATATCCTTATAGGATGTGATACCAACGCGAGTCACACTACGAACTCCAGCAGTTTCTCTGAATATATCATATTCTAAACAGAATTTTGAGTATACGAGTATGTAGTAGGAGCGTTAGCCTAACTTTAATATTTCCAACTCCTTACGCCCTCAACAGAGACTGATAGCATTACAGTGGATACTCTACAGCATTCGCGATAAATGTCGTACTCCTCTCAAACATTGAAGAACATTATTGGATATATTCACTAGAATTTTGTTGCTAAGCTTTGCAATAATCGAAAATATTAATTCATAAGAGTTTGAAAATATTTTAAAAACCCCTTTCAGACTGATAATTATTATGAAAATGAGGAAGACTCTCTCATGGTAATCGTTCTACGCATCGAGTGGAAGTTGCGCAGATTCTACCGGGCTGAGTAATATATTGTCCAAAGAAAACACTAATACTGCATATACCTATAAGGACGAAGAGTAGTGCTTGGACCACTTCTGCTGGATAGTATTTACTCGAAGTACTTATGAATACGCACTTCTTTGGTAGTCAGCAAACTACGGTAAAGGAGGTTCAGTCAAAACTCCCTGCAAACACATGAGACAAATCCGATCTCATAAGGCGTCAGGTCAGGTTGGGATTATTCCCATAATGCTCCAGAATCTAACGAAACTAATTAATTGTTAATACCGGCTGTTCCCACAGGCGCTCAATTAACTTATTTATTAATCATTCGGCAATTGGTGAATATGAAAACTCGGTCAATTAATTAGTTTCAAACAAAATGTGTTTTAAAGAGCTATTAAGTATGTAAATTTTACTAATAATTATTCTGTGCTCCGCTTTTATTACTGATGAAAGTGAAAACCAGTGAGAAAGACGGTCAACAATTTTAGGGGTGACCTGACGATGCTAAATTTGTAAGAGTGACATATTAAGAAGCTTGGTGTACTGAAACTATTCAGTAGAAGGTTTGCGGTTTGCGATATGGTTAAGTTTCTACTGTAAAAAAAATTAAAATATAAAAAACCTATTTTCAAAATATTGTGTCTTCAACCGCAAGTGCAAGAACATTTCGTAAGAAATTTGACCGAAAATCACGCATTCTAGGTAGTTTATGTATAAATTTGTGCAGCGAGTTCACCAAGCCAGTTCGTGCTCTTCAAATGTATCCAGGGGAAAATATTGCCCAAATAAATCGTCGACTTCTCTGCGCAGGATTTTCCGTAAACGCCTTGGTATGAAGTCTTGTGAAGAACAATTGGTTCAAGGAAAGAAGCTTTAAAACCATTCGATGAAATTTCTATTCGCATTTTACCGAAAAAATATCATACCAACCATAGAGGATCTTACAAACGAAAATGGGTACAAAAATTGTGTCGACAGAATATTGCAGTCGTCTATTACGAGGAGAGGAGGACCAGCAGCGATAGCCATAGAAAAGGAGTAGTGTTTCGCCATCAATGAACTAGTTAAAATAGGCATGATTTTAGGACCAAACGTTATTGTTAACTTACAAGTCATTCCTCTTGTACAGCTTGTGAAAGATATATGTAAAGCACTATTACTGACAAAGAGTTCGGACTTCAGACTGTTAGCAGGACTGTTTAGGGGACTTTGCCTGTTATAGAGACAACAGAGGACATCCGCCGGCAGATATTGACTTCAATATGTCAGGATACTTCGCATGGTCTTCATTCCGCAAGAGCCATAAGGCTAAAGCTTCTGTCCCAGTTTACTAAAAGAAGATCAAGCACACAGCAAAAACTGTATCAGTACAGAAGTATAGGAATTACATCATGTGTCCGATGACTCAAAGGACTTCGCATGGTGTAGGCGACATTTTTAAAGACAGGCGAAGAAGTCTTCCTTTTCTTACTCATGTTATTTAGTTCATGTTTTCGTTGCTCAAGGTACCTAATACATATTTTTCCACAATCATCATATATGTAGCTCTCCCAGCTTTTGACCGCACTTTCCTATATATCGACTGAGTGTACCACTCACTGTGATAGGAAACTCACAAAAATTCTAAGAGAAGGTTACTTGACCTTGACTACAATGAAACCAAAACATTTGTATGTACATGTTGTGTCTATACAAACTGTTCACCAATAAATGTAAATATATGTACTAGCCTGTTAAGTATGCATATTTTATAATCCATCTATCAACAGTCCCTCGCGGACGAACAACTCTGTTTAGGCTAAACCCAGCAGGAGTCGACTATTTTACGACTTTTTTATTAGTATCAAGAGTGATTACTTTTATGAGTTTGAGGAGCGCACACTCCAGTGTTGCAAGGTGTACACGGGGTAGACCAAGTGCAAGGCGAATAAACTTAAAGCAGTAAAATAAAAAAGAAACACGCAGGTATACATATGTAGAATGTAACGCAAATCATTGACTGCGAAGTTGAGTTGTTTTGTTATTGCATTTATTAGCAAATCGCATAGCTTTTTCCGTTCCATACGCTCAGCTGCGGCTACGAAAGAGGAAGGTGCTATTAAAGCACACACGTTAAATCTATATGGATCGTAGCACATGTGGCGGCACATGTAGCGCGTTCTATGGCGGAAGGTGCATAAAAGGTGGCTTGTGGCACATATACTCGTACTCGTTGGTGCTTGTCTGCTGTTAAGGCATATTACAATATATAAATTCTTTTATATGTTTGTGTGGCAATGTTTTTTATGAAATCCAAAAACGTTGAAATAGCCTCATAAAAATCATGAGAATTCTCTGTGCTTCAAAAATACACGTATATACGAGTACATACATATGTAAACAATATGTAAGGGAATTTTCACAAATTCCTCCACTTGTGCTCCCTCCTCGCCTTTCATATCTCCTTTGGTATTTACAGAAGTTGCACGTTTATCGTTAAAGCAAAGAAGTCATAAAATCAGAGCATTTTTTATCGCTAAATTTTCGTCATTCTATTTTTGTTGTGTTCTGTTCTTTTTCAATTCTCAGACGTATTTATTTTGTAATTTTCGCTTAATTTTATGGGAGCTCATGCGTACAGAAATTAATCTATTTTTATCAGCATTCAGCTGAATTATGAGTAAATAAATGCGCATAATTTTTATGATTTTTAGCTAGAGTATTTCGCTTATCATCCTTTTTTGAAAACTGAAACGACAACCTCCCAATTTCCTATTGGGAATATCCAGGACCTTCTCCACCTAATTTTGCCAACAGATAGGAGGTCCTTCCCTTCCCTGCTTCCACTGGCGAGTACTGCATCGAAAACTTTCAAAGCTGGAGTTGTCTCAACCAATCGGACCATATTATTCGCTTAAGTATGCCAATGTTGCCATAGTTCCATCGGCTGCGTGTTCGCTGTTCCCAACTCGCAGTGGATCATAAATCTTAAGCAAAACTTTTCTCCCAAAAACTGCTAGCGACGATTAATCAGATGTTGCCATCGTCTATGCCTTCACACCATATAACAGGATAGTAATGAAGAGGGACTTGTAGAGTTTGGTCTTTGTTCGCCGAGAGAGGATTTTACTTTTCAATTGCCCACTCAATCCAAGGTAGCACCTGTTGGCTGGTGAACCACCGGCTAATTTGCTCACATATTGCACGTACCTATGTATCTTCTAGAAGATTCTGTTTGAATGTTCTCGATAATGAAAATTCGATATATGCGCTCTAGAACGTGCTTCAGTTATCGGCCTCTTTGTGTTTCCATAAGACTACTCTTTTACAATTCTTCAGACTATTTACTAGAATTTAATTTTATTATTTCTTGTATTAATATTTCAAACCGCTGAGGTATTTTCAGGTGGCTTTGCATGTTCCAAGATATTGCGCCGAAAATACAAGTTCGAATGTTGTATGAAAGGGAGAGATCACATACGCACATCGTATATTCGATATCGAGAACATTTCGTATAGAGCTAACCAGAGATGTATGCGAGTATTTGGTGAGTATATAGGAGCGAAGAGGCACGCTGCTGGTACCCGAGTTAGAATATCATTCGTTTTTGATAACACTGTTGTAAAATTAGTGTTAGTTATTGAGTTATGAATAAACAACGAGTTTTGTGACTTTTAATTAGCAATCCAAGAACCGATGCTGGAGGATTTGGGCAATAACCGTAGTTAACTTTACGACAATCGTCACATCGGTGGCTCCAGTGAAATCGGTTCGTACATTTCGAAGGATAAATAAATGAGCAAGATTCACGACTTGATGACTGAAGAGCTCAAACAGAAGTTATTGCAACAGGATTTGTCAACTGTGGGTAGAAATTAATGCCTCGGTTGCCAGAGGCCATGGAAAGGGAAAGGCATCGACGAAAGATGACTGGGAGTTCCAAATATAGTCCAAGTATACGTTCACAATGATAACTAACAAAGCCAAAGTAAGGGACTAACGTGAATGAATGACACTTCTAGAATAAGTAAGACTACGTCCATAATGGTTGAGGGAAAGGATGAGGACGCCGGAACAATGAAGGATAAAGCCTTGATGACCACGTATATGGATGACCGCCGTTCACAGATTTTGGTTACAAAATTGGCGGGAAAGAGGACCAGTTCAGATATTTAGATTTTAACAGAAAATATGCAGTTCAGAAAGAGCCTTCACTTGCTTAGAACATCTAGAGTCATTCAGACAGTCATTGGAACGTGTGTTATTCAAGACATTCATAGGAGGAAGCTTTGTGCACTTCGATCTTTTTTGAGGGCTTGGGTGCGAATCAATACCGTTGAACTTGGCTTTGGTATGAATTTTCTCTAGACACTTATCTTAAGGAAAATATATTAGAGCTCAGTGATGGAGTTTATTTGCCAACATAGAAACCCAAAACTCACTTGACTTCCTTTATATGGTTTCTCTAATAGATTAACCAACAACCTATCCACGTCCTTAATTTTTCCACCCAAAGCAACCATGCTGAGGACATCAACCAGCTGGGCAATGGAATCTCTTCAATTGGGTGACCGAAAATTACACGGTTGTCGGTTAAAAAATAGAGCATAAAAGAGCGTGTGCAAGAAGATTCTGCGCTTTCTCGATCGACTTCGAGCTAGAAGCACCAGGCGACGGGATCAGTCTTATGGGTCAATAAATTTCGTGCGAAATTACTGTGCTTCTTGATTTTCAATATTTTTCTAACACTCGATAGTTGAAAGGATTGTTAGAGAAGTAACACCCAAAATGCTAAGGGCTTAGTTGGGTAAAAGTAGGACCGTTAAGACCGCCCTAACAATAGCGAGAGCAAGAAGATCGACTTTGAGCTAGAATTCGTACAGTAGAACTCATAAAATGGAATTATATTGAAAGTCAAATACACTCTCAATGGACTAATCCGTACTTTAAATAAGTAAACTCAGCTCAGGATTTCAACGGAGGTGAAGAGCTATTATCTAGACCCAAGCAACGACAATTCACGGCAATGTAAATGAATCAGTAGACAGGATGCTAGACAACTCACCACAAAAAGTAGGAGCATATCGGAATAAGAAAGAGCCAGACCCCATAACAACAGTAAAAGCAATCGTTAGCAGTTGTAAAAGTCTCAAATGGCAGTTAAGACAACGCAAAATGCAATAATAAATACAAAACATAAATGTTTTCTCTCCTCAAGCGCCGCAAGAGTGTGATGAGCCCTTACTTGAACCTTCAACAGAACACCAGAAAACCTTCGCTACTAAGTTACTGGGCGACCGGGAGTTGCAACCGGCGAGAGTTTAGTTGAAAGTGTGTGGTTTCACCAAAAGTTAGCGCAACTGCTGCGGTTAGCAGATGAGCTGGAGTTTATGTGACAATGTCAGCTGGATTTGTTTGCATGAAGGTCGCAAGTTGTGCTCCCGGATCAAAAGGAAGCTGTTGTGATGGGAATGGGTTGCTGGCACTACTCTTATGGTGACAATTTAACTATCACTCCGTTCTCTTCTCTCCACCTCTCTTCGATGCTGCAAGAACATAAATTGTCGCAAATAATGGTGGTTGTGATGGTGGCGTGAAGGAAGAAATACAAATTGACGAAATGAAGGAAGGACGACAGACGGAAAAAGAAGGAAAAACTCGAAGCTTCTGACTCATACTCCAATGACGAATGTAACTCATATTTTCTTGAATTTAAGTAGCATGACCAGTGACGCCAACCATACACACTCCAAGCTACGCAGTTATCGACTGCCCCACGTGACAATGATGTTAAGCAGCCTTGCTTGGCGCGCATTTTGCGGTTATCACCGCAGTAGCAGCTGCTCACATAACTAGTCTCTCTGCGCTCATAAAATAGTTCAACGCTGTTAAATTTCATGACTGACAACTGGTGTAGCAACAACAAAAGAGCTGCACAACATCAACGTAACTAATAATTGACGAGCCACTAATCGTTCAACTGGAAAGAGCGCGAAGAAGTCAGTGTGGCATGGGACAGTTGTGAAACAGGGAGCGGGGAGAGTAAAAAGTTAATTAGTGGAAGTTGTTGCGAAACAGAATTGTCACTCGTAAAGTGATACAAAGTTTATTGGTTCAGCGTTTCTCTGGATGGAGGGAAATATTTTAATAGGAAAGGTAGTGACTTAGGCAATAAATTTAATATAAGACAAGGAAAATTATATTCTAAACCAAGAGCAAACATAGAGAACCAATGATGGGGAAAATTGTCAGCTCAAACTTGTCTCAGAAGAAACATTATGTCATAGAAAGCTTTCACTATTACAGTGGCTAGATGACTCAAATCGTTCGTCTCTAGCAAGGATTATGAAAGTAGTGAGCCCAGGTTAGATAGAAATACCATCTCTCTTGACAACATTTTTCTTTAAGTTTGTTCTTACTTCCTCTTAAGCAATTTTCGAACGAGACATTTCTTCAGTTTGTTAGGCAAGTCAAAATGTGTGGCTCGGAGTATGGCTGGGAACTATGTATTAGTATTAAGTTAGTTACGTGTCGAAGGGCGATCATATTTGGAAACAATTTTTAGATGATCGATCATGAAGTTTTGTTGTGTGTTTAGTGGAGTTGGCAGGGAACCATCCACTGTACTCCCCTACGGCGTACAGCTCTGTACAACAGGAAGAGAATTGTGTTTCATCAGGACAACGCCAGACCAAACGATACTGACTCCACAGCAGTTCCGAGAGTTTGATTGGGAGGTTCTTCTGCAACCACCTTATAGTACGGACCTCCCACCAAGTGATTACCACTTGTTCACTGTCTATGGGGAATGTGAGTTTAAGGTATGTCACTCCTGAAGACTTTCATTGCGAAGCACTCCTATTCTTGTTTTCACTTCGGATTCATTAAAACGGAGAACGGAGAGAATTCTTCTAGTTCTGAGTTATGCGAGTAGGTCAAAACCTTTGAAGGAAATACGTTTTTCTTAGAAGGGTCAAGGAAAATGAAGTAGATTTCTGTCAGTTTGTGAAGTTGTTCAAGTAATTCAAAGTGATGAGGTATCCATATAGGAAATGTTATCTGAAACCATGGGTTTATGGCTCGATGCACGTTTGGTTTGGTTTTCTATCAGCATGAGTCTAACCAGCTTTAAGAAAAATTCAGGCGGTATAACGAATTTGGGGTTGACATGTTTGTAGAAAGTGATATCTCCCAAGAAATGTTTCCAAGATAGGTCTAAACTTTTGTCCATCGCCGCTCTTCTTCCAGATAGGTAACCGACTACGCCAGTCAATAGATATTTCGTAGTTTTGAGGTTATTCCAGAACGAGAGGGATTGTTCTTGCTGGAACTACTTTTAGAGCTTCATACGAAGATATAAATAATTTCTAATTGATATTAAAGCGATTTAGGATCGAACTTCTCCTTCCAAAAAATGGAGCTACATAAAAGGTAATTCAAAACCGCTTCCGAATGGTTAAAGGCCTTTTAGGAGAAGTTTTCATTCTTCAAAAATTCACTTAGGGTTGACATTTCCTGCTTAGAGGAGAACGCAATCAGATTTCTCGGAATAATTTTGGTCCGCCTAGGATTTCAACCAATGACCACTGGACAGGGTTGTACGTTCTGCTAAGCCTTTTTCTTCTGCGGCCACCATATGTATGCACAAAGGTATAATCTTGCGATGGGATTTAAAATCTGTCTTGGCCCGCCGCGGCAATATTTCTCAATAGTCCTTCTGAAATTTAAAATCCTAACAAAAAGAAATGCTGATAGGACTTGAAGTTTTCTTATTCATTCCAAAGTATTCTTTAAAGAGCTGTTTATTTAAAGAATTGAAAATACATACTTGATTTGTCTTCAGTGTCTGCAGATTCTATTAGGACTTCCCCTGGTTTTCACTTTCAACCATTTCTAAACTCTAATTAGGAGCACTTTAAGGCTTTATTTAGTAATGATTAATCTCTTCTTGACCTACTTTAAAGCTCTTAGCTTTGCCCTCAGAGCATTTCTGCCCAAAAGAGGCTGCGAGTAATCAACCTTAGCCCCAACTAGAAATGTAATGTTTATTAACGTATTTTATAGCTCAATATATTTGTGAATATCCTGCACAAAATGCATGTTTACCTCCGCTTTTCTTCTCTTCGTATGCCTGCAGTAGATCCCTCGGTGTGTATAACCCCTTTCGTGGAGTAATGCAAAGCAAAGCTCATTTAATTGAATAAGTCTCTGCTTCTTTTCTCTATATTTATAATTCTGGCCGGGTGACGGGTAGTCAAGCTGGCAAAGAAGATGAGTATACTGAAGGAAAAGTTGAAAATCAACACTCTTGCATGAGTGAGAACAAGAAATTCACCAGTTGGCAAGTGGGAAGAAGCAACAATTGCAACTACTATAAGAAAGTCGTACACAGCACCTAAATGCACTTGCACAAGGGGGAGGAAGGTAGGAATGTAACAGAAAGTTATACAATTTTTGAACTGGACCCACGACGAAATAGCATAGGCTGTTTAAATAAGATGGATGATGCCATTTAGGGCTCATGATAAAAAAAAAAAACAGTGTAAGATGGATACACTGAATACTCACACCGAGTAGTCCTAAAAACGTTGGTTCGCTCATATTTCATAAGGTTCCAAATTACATATAGAAGAGTTCATAAAAACAGGTGACATATCGGTCGAATAAGGCGGTTGTTGCAACACGGAGATCCCTTCAGAGGCCAAATACTGAGACACGCTGGCGTGACACGAGCGATGTCTGGGCGCCCCCTGTTGACTCATTTTCGCAATCTTTAGAGTACTTAGCGATAGTAGACTTGATTTACGGTTTGCCCCGGTGGAAGAAATTCTTTGTGGACGATCATCGTTTTCACCTTTGACTTGCTCCTGCGAGCTTTACTTAAACTTAAACTCTTTATGCCATCGAAACACCTGGGTGCGACTAAGCGCACTATCACCATTCACTTTTATAATTTTAGCGTACGTTTCCGCTGCTGTTTCGCCTAATTTGGTGCTCTTGATTTCGTTTTTCCATTTTCGTGACGAGCACCACGAACACACGTTTACTCAACACGACACAGCAGGCGAACTAAACAAGCTAGAGTGATGGCAAATATATCAATGGAGAGGAGAAGGATGCCGGGAGAAGGGAAAGGGAATTTCAAGGTCGCAGGGTTACCAATAGTCATTACCAGCACACTTAGGTCAAAGAGCCATTATGATACCGATTCACCTTCTCAAATGATCGAAGCATTTCCTGTGCCTTACAAAGACAAGGAGATCACCAATTTTAGAGACAGTTGAAAAAGTCTTTCCCGAGGAATCTGTGTCGCGCAGATGTCAAGGCTGGACAGTGACAGAGATAGTGTTTGATATTTGTACTCTTCTCCTCTTCTTCGTCCCCACAGTTGCGGCAAGAATCATTAGAGTGGTATCCCATTCTATTCCCGTAAAATCCAATTAAACAATGGCCTGTTATTCTGCATGTCGTTATGTTAATGGAGAACCGATCTAGAAGGATAAGATATTTTAATTTTTTCGCGTCCAACTTAGGCCATAGCTGTCTGGTCACGTTGCATGTGATTTCTTTTAACCATTTTGAGTCAATTTCTTTGGTAAAGACCAGTACTTTGGTGGGGACAAAGGTAAACCAACATAGTTTGCATGTTTTATTGTGGATAAAAGGGTTCCCTCCCTCGCTGGTTCGTCTGCTATGCAATTGTCTGGGATATCACTGTGTTCAGGTATCCAGACACGGCAGTGTTGCATTATTTAATTGACAGTTTGTTTAGATTGCTTTTACATTTTATAGCCACTTTTGATTTGGTACTGATAAAGAGGTCGAATTTCAGGCTGCTGGTAGGACTGTTCACTGGCGTCACATGCCTTTGATTTAGGTCTGATTGGGGACAACAAGTGCGAGATATGTCCAACATTTGTGAGTGTCCAACATTCGGCAGTTATAGGCTATGCTTACTTGGTGCAGAATCAGCATTGGACAAGGGGCCAAAGTGGCCTTCTTCACACTAGAGGCACCGTAAAGAGTGTAGCAGTACAACATGGTCGTATCTCGTGTGTCAGGTAACACTGTGGACGTAATATCCATACTATAAGTAGGACGCGCTGGGTCAGCAAATTCAACCTAACCTAACCTATTTGATTTCCTTTTACGTATTCGTGGACTTATTATTTATTATTATATTTTATTTCTTAAATTATTCGACTCCTTTTCACTTCTTTAATTATTCAACTTCTTAAAGCAAATGAAAACATTCTCATACTCTATATTAAATACCGTTATAAATTTTCAATTTGTCAACGAGTTGCACACAGTTACGTGGGTCAATTGTATTACGAGTATAAAAAGGATTCCAAGGGTTATTTATGTAAGTACGAGTATGCAGAAGAGTTTCACATATGAGTTTTTCTCCCTCTACTCTTAGCTCTTATCTACTAAATGCTAAAAAAAAAAAACGAAAACAAACAAGCATTTAACTACTAAAGAAAATTCATTAATGCTTGTACAAAGTAAATTACATGAAAACAAAAACAAATATAAACACACATCAAATGACATATGGAGTTGAAAAAGTTACCGGGCAACCACTCTGGGCGATGTGTGAACCGAAATACCAACAACTACTTTTTGTCAGCAACCACTTTTGTGAACTCTATTTCATTTGCCACTCACCACCAGCTAGTCGTGCAACAAATTACGCCACACATTGTTTGTAGATTTAATTGGTAGTAAGGGAAAATTAAATTTTCATCATTACTGTTGCACTTTATACACATAAATTGGTGTGTGTAGAAAATTAAGTTATGTTAAAATTTGAAATTTTGAAGGGCAATAAAATTTGTTACGAAGGGTCAGGCGTTTGAAGGTCGATTACTGGGAGGAGGAGTATTATTGTGGAAGAATTCGCTGGTGCATGTTTGTGAAAGTGTGATCTATACATACTGATATACTTTCATATATACCTTCTGCTCAAATATAAACGAGACTGGCTCAATAAAACAAAAACGGTTAATTATTCTTCAATATTTATGTTATCCCCTTCAAAATAGTCACCATTAGAGCCGATACAAATATGCCACCTTTTTTTCCAATCTTCATAACACTTCTGGTGGGCCGCTTTAGGTATGGCTTTCAGTTCCTTCTTCGAATTCTCTTTTATGACTTCAATCGACTGAAAATGCTCTCCACGAAGCGGCAATTTGAGTTTAGGGAAAAGAAAAAAGTCACACGGTGCCATGTCGGGTGAATACGGTGCTTGCGGAACAATATTTACGTTGTTTTTGGTAAAATAATCGCGTACAAGACGAGACGTATGAGCAACAATTTTGGAACAAGTCGAGCAGACACACGTCTCCTGCCCAAACCATCGTGAATAATGCTATGAGCGGATCCATTTGATATGTTGAGCTCACTAGCTATCTCTCTTTCAGTCACACGACGATTTTCCAACACAATTTTCTTTACTTTTTCGACGTTTTCTTCGTTTATTGACGTTGCTGGACGACGATCATGGGGCAAGTTCTCCAGCGATGTACGGCCGTCCTTAAACGACTTTTACCAATCAAAAATACGTGCACGTGATAGGCAAGACTCCCCATATGCCTTCTGCAACATTTTCATTGCGTCCGTCGCACTTATTCCATTGGAATAACAAAATTTCAAACAAACTCTTTGCTCAACGTTAATTTCCATAGTAAAATTCGAAAAACACACTCGAGGTTGACTTGTTTATAGTGCCGTAAAAAAACTATGTGACAGATCGCGCTCAAATTTGACATGTAAACATATAACAGTCCTGGCAACCTAAGCAAAAAAGTATGGCCATATGTCTTGTCCTTGTCGAGTTATGGATAAAGTCTCGTTTATATTTGAGCAGAAGGTATATATGGTATATATACATTTATATTTTTAATTTTTATTTTAAATATTTATATTAAACTCACTAGGGCCGAAGCTAGAGTGGAAGGGGATCAAAAGTTCAATTCAAAAAAGTTCAGCAATTTAATATTTTATGGATAAGTAAAGAGAAAATATAGTTAAAAAATTTTTGTTATTTATGTACAAGGCTTAAAAAAATGCATTTATTAATTTTACTCCGTAAATATAATATAAGAAAATTCTTAATAAAACTGATTTTTCTTATAAGTTTGGAGAAATGTTTTTTTATTGAATTAAAAAATATATGTATGTATGTAAAAATAATTTAAAAACTTATTTATCTTATTAAACAATTTGCTATCAAGTGTTCAGTATTTTTTTTTTAATAAAAAAAACTATTATATTTTATTATATCTACAGCGGTGGTGAAAAGAATATTTTAAAAATATTACAAACATTTTTTCCACTCCACGGAAAGCTTTTTTCCCCCTCTTTTCATACCAAATTTCCATATATTTTTTAAATGTTTTCTATTTTGAATTTTAATACGAACCCTCAAATAAAATTACAAATTTTTTTGAATTATTTATACAAAAAAAGCTTCACAATCCAATCAATCACTGCGCCTACTCATCCTCAACATCATCAGATTCAAAAATTGGCTTAATTATTTTTTATTCAGTTTCACTGCATTTTTTCTTCTTCACACACATATGTATTTCACGCATTCAATCCACCCACTGAGCTAATTCTGTCAACCATCATTCAAATCAAAATCTGATGCCCGAAAATTAATGCTAATTTATACGCCTTCCGCTTGTCAGAGTTAAGTGAAGTGAAATGCACACCCAGGGCACCGTGAAGAAATCGCGCAGAACTCACATTCAATTGCCTGTGGCATCTGATGTGGTGCCACGTCACGTCCGTTATGCCCTGCTAAACTAAGTGATGCCATAGCTGTCAAGTATAACACGTTCGGATGGAGCCGGTGCGGTATGACAGGTGTTGAGGCAGGACACAAGATCACTTCTCGCAACAGTCAATTAATGAGAAAAGTCGTAGAGTGAAGCAGGCCAAGATCGGATGTATTAGCGGAGTTGAAGCACTTACAGTCAAACTCAGCACATATGAACATACTAAATCCATACATATTAAAGGTGTAATTGATGAAGAAACCAGCAGAAAGATTAATTATATAAGCAGACAGATTTGTCTGAGAGAAAAGAGAGAAAAAAATATATTAAACTAAATAAAATAAAATAAAAATAAATTAAATTGAAAAAATAAAATATAATAAAATTGTTATATAAATTAAAATAAAATAAAATAAAATAAAATAAAAAAAAAAAACAAAATAAAATAAAATAAAATAAATTAAAATCAAAATAAAATAAAATAATATAAAATAATTTAAAATAAAATAAAACAAAATAAAATAAAATAAAATAAAATAAAAGAAAAAAAAATAAAATTAAATAAAATAAAATAAAATAAAATAAAATATAATAAACAAAAATATTTGAATTAAAATAAAATTAAATAAAATGAACAAAACATATGAATTAAAATAAAATGAAACAAAATAAAATAAAAAAAATTAAATTTTAAAAATAAATAAATAAATAAATAAAAAAAAATAAATTAAAGGAAAAAATAAATTAAAGCAAAATGAAATTAATATATAGAAATAATAAATATAATATAATATAAAACAAAGAAAAATAGAAAAATAGAGAGGAAATTGTATTAAAAAATATAACTAAATCAAATGAAGCAAAAGAAAATAAAGCAAATTTAAATAAATAAGAAAAATAAAATAAAGTAAAAAATAACTAATCAACTAAATAAATTATAAAAAAAAAATTAAATTAAAGTAAATACAATAAAATAAAAGGTATTGCAATGAAAAAAACCAAACAACAAAACAAAAACAAACTAAAATAATATGAAAAAACAAAAATAAAATAAATTAAAATTAAATAAAATCAATAAAAAATAAAAAAATAAATTAAAATTAAATAAAATACAATAAAAATTAATATAAAAAAAAAACAACTATAAGTTCATAGTAATATTTTCCCAGTTTAATCAAAACAATTCTATATTTAGAATAGTAGGAAAAAAATTAATACAGAATAAACGATGTTAATATTTGAGGGTTAAATAAACGCAAGGAACGGAAACCATACTCGTATAAGCTGGTATTAGAAAAAGATTCCAAATTTCGAAACTATTGACTTTAGGACACAATTTTATTTGATTAAAAAGATAAAGCCTTTAGCTAAACTATCGACGATCGTAATTTACTTTTACTTTTGGTTTTAAACCATAGAACTCATCTTTTGAAAAACTATATTAAATGTTATTTTTGAAGCTAAATTTTTTTCTTTCAATACCGTCAAATTATGGACCTATATTGGCAGATAGAAATCAAGGAATTTGCATAAAATTATTTTCTGAAAATTTTTTAGGTGTTTTTGGTACGCTTACTCGTACATAACTCTTCTAATGCATATATGGTACATTTGCTTATATAGGTAAACATTACTGTCATTTCCATAGGTAGATGTGCACAATATCTGAAAGTTGTTGACTACTTTTTCAATATACATATTTTTCCAAGACATGATTTATGTCAAACCACTCCATAGCATGTTACTCAACACTGCATCGAATTGTGATGTGGTTTTGCCTTTTTTTCATATAACGCATAAAGCTGCCTTTGAAAATACAATAAGTAAAATGGCAGATAAAATAATTTATACACTTTGTTATTTTTGCCATCAAAATTACTCCTCAATACGCTTTTAATTATGTTAATGTATATTTTGTAAGATTTTTCAGCCTAGATTTTGATTTAGATTTCGTTAGTATTTTTTTCAAAAACTCATGGCAATTATTAAGAGAAATCTGAAATTTTATTTCTTGCAAAAAATGCAGGGAGAGATCTATGAGCAGGCAATAATTAGGAAGTACTCGTCAGAGAAAAGTGTTCTACCTCCAATTCTAAACCTCTCTAGAAGAAAGAAGTCATTCCATACCACTCTACATTTGTCTAAAAGGCTGTTCACACAGGCACTCAATTATACCAATACAAGGGTTTGAGCAAGACCATTTTATTTATAACACAAATGTTTCCATTATCTAATTTTTCTCAGAGCAAAGAGCCCGAGCATCACAATTCAAATACTAATTATTGAATTGAATGTGTGTGAACACCGAACGCAGTGGCGCAATTAAAAGCTTTATTGCCTTAGCTAATTGATTGCTTTGAGCATATTCTGAGATTACTACTTTTTGATATTATTACACAGTGCAACATTTTTCGGATCATCGAATCCGACAAGACTTTCGTGATCGGAAGTTGAATTTAGACGCCAAATCTTGAATCATTTATTTTGCGTTGTCAGAAATTTAGTGTTGCGTACTGTTAGTTGCTGGTGAAGAATATTCTGTCTGTGAGCAGAAAATATCTCTATTTGGAGCAAACTAACGGTCCTGTCTAATAGGGAAATTCATACTTCAATTCTTACTCAGCTCATACGTTTCTATATATGCTTCAGATAATCGCTAAGATTTAGATTGCCACAAGACTAGGATCTCAGAAATTTTTTGGAAAGGGAGCAAAATTTAAAATCATATGGACAGTGTACTGCAGGCAAAATAACTTCCCTAATTGCGTTTTGTGTCAAGCTGGTGATGCGTAAAATTTAAATTTGAAATGTACTATAGAACTCTACGCATATGTCGATATAGGTATGTGCGTATATGCCGCTGAAATTTCACTTCTGATTATTTTATCTTAAAATTATAGTCACAAAGGCAATACGCAAAAGGAGTGTATGACCAGTTGCGCCACTTCCGCATGCCAAATGTGCAAAATCTGTGGCGGAAATATCATTTACAGCATAACTAAGCCACCCTTTTTTATGCCCACGAAAATATTTAAAACCGCCCTATTTTTCACATTACCCACTCTGCAACTCATAGTTTCACTTAAATCATATTTTGTTGCTTTATTCTTATTTATTACTATTTTTTTTATTTCCTTGAAATTTAAATTTCAATTGTCACTCACTCACACTTTTCAACACTTCAACAGATGAAAACAGTTATGAAGATTACATTGCTTTCTTCTTCTTTTTTTTTGGCAAGAAACAACCTCTTTTTCTCACCCTCACACGTTGTTCATTTGAATTCCATTGCGTTTTTATTACGAAAGCCACTTGTCAAGGGCTGCAATGTGGAAGTTTTTTATTTTGAATTTTTAATTTAAAATATTACATTCAGTTTTTATGTATTTTTTCTAGGCGAAGGGTGCAGTTTTTTTTACCTTCAACCCTTGATATTGATATCAACCCCAGGGGAGACTGGCTCGCCGTTTGAACGAGGGTGCTAACATCGGAAAAATTAGCCGAATCAATTGCGTTTCCATTGCTGGTGGTATAAATTTCTATTTGTAAGTTGGGGGAAAGCGTGAAAAATGTGATTAGAAGATTTCCATAAATTATAAGAGAAATGTGCTGTAAGTTTTCCGCTGTGGCTTGGAATATATGTGGTATTTATACCTTGTTGTTCTACAAAGTGTAATGAATTTTTGTGAGAATCTGATCGTTTTTATTCTGTTTGGCATTTCATTATGGAAAGACTTACGCCTGAAAAACCTTTACAAATCAATCAACTTTATTACGAAAATTCACGTTCTGTAAAGAATATGTTTCGCGCGCTTCGCTTAACTTATGGTCACCATAATCGTACTATTCGCAACAACGTCATCCATCTTGAGACCCGGTTGGATTATTATTCGACCGAATAGATCTTGTCCAGCAGACAGTGAAGAAAATATAGCGACCATAGCTCAGAGTATACACGAAGACAGTGAAGAGTCGATTCGGCACCGTTCGCGACAACTCGGACTGACATATGGAACGACTTGGCGCATTCTACGTCGATATCTTAATCTTATCCAAAATATAGCTTGTGTAAGAACTTAAGCCGCTTGACATTCCTAAGTGATAAAGTTTCGCCTTATGAGCTCTTGAAAAATTTGGAAAAGATCCGACGTTTTCAAACCAAATTTTGTACAGCGATGATACCCCTTTCTAGCTCAATGGGTATATAAACAAGCAAAATTGCCGCATTTGGGACGAAGAGCAACCGGAAGAGAATCTAGAGCTGCCAGTTCATCCAGAAAAAATAACGGTTTGGTGTGGTTTGCAGGCCAGTGGAATCATCGGCACATAATTCTTGAAAACTGATGCCGGTGAGAACGTAAACGTTCATGGCATCCGTCATCGCGCCATGATAACCGACTATTTGATGCCTGAAATTGAAGCTGGTGATCTCAGTGACATTTGGTTTCGACAAGACGACGCCACATCTCACACATCGCATCAACAAATGGATTTGTTGAGAAAACACTTCGGTGAGCAGATGATTTCATGTTTTGGGTCGGATGATCGGCCACCAAGATCGTGCGATATCACACCGTAAGGTCTTGGAGCAAAACATTACGCGTGTCATTCGCCAGTTACCAGTCGAAATGCCAAAATGAGTCATTGAAAGTTAGACTTAACGAATGAACCATCTGAGACGAAGCCGCGGCGAACATTTGAAATAGATAATCTTTAAAAAAGAAATGCCAAAGTACCTATGTTCTTTCGAATGATAATAAATATTCTCCATTAAATTTTCTGTGTTTTTCTCTTTAAAAAAGTAGGAAACATGGAAATGAATTACTCTTTATATTAGCTTTTTTAGTTAATTTTATTTTATGAGGTTTTTGTTTTATTTTTATTTTTTTATAGATTTATATTTTTTAATTGTTTTATTTTAATTTAATTTATTTCACTTAATGCTATTTTATTAATTTAGTTTAGTTCAACTTAATTTAATTTTATTTAGTTTTTTATTTTATTTTATTTTATTTTATTTTATTTTATTTGTTTTTTTTTTTACTCTTTTTTTTAATATATTTTAATATTTTTTAATTGCTTTGTATTATTTTGTATTATTTAATTTAATTTTTTAATTTATCATATTTTATTTTGTTATATAATGTTTTATTTCATTTTATTTTATTTTATTTTGTTTTATTTTATTTTATTTTATTTTATTTTATTTTATTTTATTTTATTTTATTTTATTTTATTTTATTTTATTTTATTTTATTTTATTTTATTTTATTTTATTTTGTTTTATTTTATTATATTTTATTATATTTTATTTTATTTTATTTTATTTTATTTTATTTTATTTTATTTTATTTTATTTTATTTTATTTTATTTTATTTTATTTTATTTTATTTTAATTGTTTTTATTTTATTTTATTTTATTTTATTTTATTTTATTTTATTTTGTTTTATTTTATTTTATTTTATTTTTATTTTTTATTTATTTTAATCTATTTTATTTCATTTTATTTTAATTTATTTTATTTCATTTTATTTTGTTTATATTTTATAATTTTTTTATTGTATGTTTTTATTTGATTTGATTTTATTTCATTTAATTTTATTTAGTTTTATTTTATTTATTTTATTTTTTACTTTATTAATTTTAATTCTTTTTTTTCCTTCGTCATTTATTATTATTTTCTTCTATTGTGCATTTTGTTTTGAGAATTTATACATAATATAATACTATTTCAAAGGACACAAATATCCCTCCTCATTTATTCTTAAATGCACTCATTTAAACCATTTCGAATATTTTCCGCTTTCTCTCTTCTTGTTGCGAATAAACGACAACCCCTGGCTAACCTTTGTGCTGTGCTGTGTGATTTTTATCGCACCTCAAACAATATTATCTCCGAGCTGAAAGCAGTAGCAACCTATATACACAAATGTATTGCAAAATCATAACATCAGAAATGTCACAACTCATTTGCTTTTAAGCTTGTGTTTGCGTGACAATAGTAAAATATCCTGTACACTCGCTGTGAGTCCTCCTGCTGTTTTTGCTTCTAATAAAATGTACAAGCTCATCTAGTCTCATCTGGGATTCATAAGTGAACTGTTTTAGTGAGACAAAGCTTAAGAGAAGTCAAAACAGACATTTGTATGTCTATTTATGTGACCGTGTTTCTGACTGTCAAGCAATCCTTTCGTGTAATATTCCACACTGTGGGGGGTATAACAAGTGACAATACGAGCCATTATCCAACGACATGTGATTTGACTTCTCTTAGTGTCGAAACGAATATATACCATCGGTTCGGATGAATTTTAAGTAGCAATTACAATGGTCAGCAACTTTTGGATCGGAGAGCTTTGCTTGGATAACTGGTCATCATTGGTTCTGAGATTGACTATGGTATGCTGTTGTTCTTACCTCCGAGGGATTTCGCTTTAAGCTTATCTTGCATTGTCAGCTGGTTAAGTTAACTTACGGTCTACCATTGCCATGTACCTTGGTCAAGAATCGGACATGTGAGGTTCCTAGGACTTATTGAATCTGTGTGAAGATTAAATCTTATTACGTGAACCATGGTCGATAGGGATTGATGTCACCGAGTATCTAAAATTTGACTACATGCAACCTTCTTAAGTCTTAAATCTCTTACGGATTCGAATTAAGCTTTCGGCCCGTCACTGCGACTCACTAAAAAAGCGAATAAAGGTTCTTCCAAGACAAGAGAGAGTCCCTGGTGTGGGAGAAATGCATTTTTGAGTTGATTTGCCAACTCGGTCTAATTTTGTTTTCCATGGTAAAGGAAGGAATAAAACATTCCCTTTTGAACAGAAAAGTGTGTAGAGGATTAAGCGAATGTATAGATTTCTGTTGAAAACAACATGAAGCTTTGAGCGAGAAGGAACAACTCAGTTGAATTGCACATTCTGTTCAAGCGTATGAGCGTTCCATTTCATATTTGAGTTTCATATGTACTTTTATGAGCAGGTAGATAAGAGATAAGAGAGATCAGCTGGTACTAAAATTAATGAGAAGCCCTTTCAAGTTAGATGCCAAATGAAGTAATAATGCAGAAATGTGGAAATGAAGCACCGAGTCTTTTCTTTTCAGCGAGTAGTATTTAGAGAAGAGATACATACTCGTATTTCAAAATTGTGTAGCCATTCAGTGGGCATGTGCTTTTACATTTGCCTTTGGATTTTAAAGGAGCACATTATTCAACGTTTTTGATTATCTCCGTTTTTCTACTTCTGTCGTTTTATCTCTGAACCAAATCATAATCGTCCAAAGTGTGACAAACATTTTGTATTTTAATTAAAAGTACTGCCTTTTGGAGTATGCGGTGCTATGAACTGTGTTTCTCATTTAGAATTTTGTTTTTCGCTCCGCCGGTTTTTATCTATGATCTATTTTCAGATTCTTTTGAAAATCATCATTCCGCTCATGGAGTTTATATCTTTCTTTTTCCTTATTCATTATATTGGGATTCCTTTACAAGTTATGTGGCACATATGGACTTTTCGAATGTGGAATTGTAGTAAATTCAAACTAGAGCAAATACAAATATTTTTTAATGATTTAAAGATCATGTCGCTAGGTGGCGCTGCAGTAAAATTATTATCGAAAATCGAGTTTTTGCTCTATTTCTGTTCATAGCCGAAATATGTTTCGATAGCGATAAGAAAAAAATATATATCTTTGAAGGGGAGCAGAGAATTCCCTATAATTTGTTCGGGATCTAAAAAATTCTTAATATATGTAAAGTGCGCTTCAGATTTATAAGACACCAGCTTCTTCTTGAATATTGCGACCAATAATGGAATCATTAATTTATTATAAATATTTAAATAATTTTCAAAAATTAAAAATCGTTTTACAGGCTGTTCCAATGATGAGATACTTTTCACTCCTTTAAAAATAACTCGGTGAAAATTTTTTAAGAACCGGAAAACAATCTTTTTGTGATCTATTCAGTCACTTTCTTCAAAAGACTAACATCAATGTGGTACCATCCAGTAATAATTGTAGTCTTAATAACCTCCTCTGTATAGTCAAATTGACGATTTATTGCATGAAACCTTCTCATTAATAGGCCTCACGTAATCTATGGGACTTAAGTCCGGAGGGTAGCCCGAAAAGTCCATATCGCTTCGTTTCATTGCTTACATGGCTCCAAGGATTATGATGTTGGAAAACCAGGCTATGAATAGTTTTTGAAAAAAAAATCCCAAAACTTTGGTGTAATGAAGCAATAGTTTTTTCTCTGAAGCTATTTCAGAAATCATTTAGCAAAATATAAATAAATATTTTTAAAAACGTGAAATGAAAAAGACGAAATTATGTAATTTTTAACTTTGAACTCTCTCTCTCTCTCTCTCTTTTCAGAAAGTCATTCCACTATCAAAGGAACAATACAAAACCATTCCAAATTCTAAAACGGCAACACTGGGAGCAACATCATTAGCTGCATACAAAATAAAAGAAATGAAGAGTAAAAGAATATGAGTATACGAAGCAACACAAACAAAACACTCTTAACAATTTTGTGATTTTTTTTGGAAATGTAAAAAATTTTATCCTTACGAATTTTGCTTTAAAAAAGCAAAGGAAATAATATGAAGTAATTAATAAAGGAAAATGAATAATTAAATTCATATTTTGTTAAGCCTAATAAAGACAATATATTGATGAACTTGTTGAGGTATAGCTCTAAAAGAATTCCCTTACCTCTATTTGTCAACATGAACCACCCTAATTTATGAAGTAAATCAATGCATAGTAGTGACTTGTTGCTTAAGTGAAGTTCAAAATTCATTGTTCTTGTCTCTTATACTCTATCATTCATCCATATACATAGATATTATACAATACGTTTCGGTCTATTACTTCTGCTGCACATATGTACAAACATATGTATGTCCTTGCTAGAATTACTCGCTCCACCTGTCAATTGCCTTTTAGCTGCCAATCAGTTTTCAGCTCTAAAGTGAAGAACAATGTACAAAGAGAATTTTTAATGAAATTTACACCATTAGCATCTTATGCACAAATAAGATTTCCTCATTGACAAAGGCGAGCTTTTGCAGAAAGCACATGAGTGCATTCTTCGTAATATCACTTAAGATGATAAATTATAAATGAAGTTCGAAAAGACAAAGAGAATTTGAAATTTGATTGATTTTTGATAGAAATAAATTTAAAGCAAAAGTAAGAGGAGGGAGAGATTCTAGAGTAAAATTAGACGAAAACGTAAAATAATAAATATACATAAAAATAAAAAAGTAAAATAAAATAATATAATATGAAATGAATTAAAGGAAATTAAAGAATTTAATTGAAATAAATAAAATGAAATGAAAAAAAGAAAAAATAAACTAAAATATAATAAAAATAAAATAAATTAAATTATATATTTATATTAAAATTAAATTAAGTTACATTAATTTAAGAGAGGACACTTGAAATCGCAGCTGATTGGGCTAAGAGACAAGGGCTCTCAGTAAACCCGGTAATATCTTATAGCTGCTTCTTTACTAGAAGGACGGGAAAGTTCATCAATTCAACGCACCATATTTAAGGCGTAGAATTATAGTTCCCTCCATATAAGTTAAGTATCTCGGCGTGATCTTAATATTCTTTCATTCATTGCTTTAACATTCTTCTGGGTGTATTAACGGTACGAAGTTACTTAAAGAACTATAAAATCGAGATAACTTTTCGGAAACGCTTAGTTTGGATGCACCGGGAAGCCTGCTCAATGGCTTAGGTGCGACCGCTTGCATTCAGGTCGTTGACTACTCTTTTTCAAACAACCAACCAACCCATCAAATTAATTTAAATCGGAGTATTTAAATCAAATAAAATAAATAAAAAATACATAATAAAAGAAGATAACACAAAATAAAAAAATAAAACTTTAATAAAATAAAAATAGATAAACCACAATAAAGTAAAACAATATAAGACAAATTAAAATAAAATAAAAATAAAAATAAACATTAATTAAAATGAACAAATAAATAATAATAATAAGAGAGTAAAAAAATAAAGATAAATAAATAAAAACAAACAAAAAAATAGATAAATAAAAATGGCAAAATAAAAATTAAACAAAAATAAATAAAGCCAAATAATATAAAATAAGGTAAGGAAATAAAAATATGAATTAAAAAAAAAACAAAAATAGTAAAATAATATAAATAAAAAAGAAATAAAAACAAAAATTAAATTAAAAATACAATAAATAAAATAAAAGAAAATAATTAAAATAATAAAAGAAAAAACAAATAATCTAACAAAAAATAAAAATTAATAATATAAGATAACATAAAACGACAAAAAATGTTAACTAAAATAAAATATAATAAATAATATAGATAAAATGAAAAAATTTTAAATAAATTAAATAAAAAAGTTTAAAAAATGTAACAAACTTAAATAAAATAAAACGATATTAGACTAAACAAAAAAATCTATAAATAAAAAAAATATGTTTGAGTTAAATAAAATTTAAAAAAATAACAAAAATATGGATACTAGGTAAAATAAAAGTCAGTAAAAATTTGAGAATAAAACAAAATAATCTGTAATAAGATAAAATAAAATAAAATATAACATAATAAAATAAATTACAATTAAATAAATTTAAATAAATAAAATAAAATAAATTAAGGCAAATAAAATATAAAAAAAATAAAATAATATTCAAATCACAAAATAGTTCCCAGTGAGTTTTTCAAAGTGGGATAATTTTTCTTCACAGAAGTTATGCATAATTAATTTTGTTACTTAATTTACTTCTATACAAAATTAGTAGTTTATGCATTACATTCGTTTTGATTCCGTGGTCATATGTATATACATATATTAAATTTTTTTTACATGTGGAATGCTTTAATCAACGAAGAAATACTTAAATAATTATTAATTTGGTTTGGCAATAATATTTTATTGATATTGAGACGAATTTGCTGGTTGATTTTCCCATGCTAAAAATATATGCACATACGCTTGCAATCATGTCGAAAGAAGGGTTGCAATAAACTCGAGTTATCGCCTTTTGTATGCTAATAATGTGAACCATTCAATTAATATCTGCTACATTAAGTAAATTTGTCACAATGGTGGTTGATTATTTAGAAGAAAATTTGTAATGAATATACCATAGATAAATACATTATTAGTTTGTAGCGTGTGAAAAATATAACTTCGAGTATTAAGATATTGTGTCTCAATATGAGCCCGAAATATTTTTTCAGTATTTTATTCTTATATAAAATTAAACAGAAACATACACACTCTTCTCGTTAACATTGTACGTTCAATTAGAAATATATTTGCTAAAAGCGACTATTTCACTTCAACTCCTTCCGTAACTTACATTCCTACTCCATGAAATTCCACATTCACTTCAAATACCTACACCGAATGTGGTTGCACTCGACCCTCAAACGACGTGTCGGTTAAAGCGCATTGTTAACTCTGCTGACATTACACATATAAAATGCTACACTCCCTCTCTCTCTCTCTCTTCTTTTATCCCTAACCCTTTGTATTATTTGAGGTTATATTAGTTGCTGTAACGTTAAAGTGTTTCCTTTCATTCCCACCACTTAAGAAACAACTCGACGGTTTGCAGTGTCAAGAAATTCCATTAGCAAAGGTGTGAAAGGCAAAGTACTTTTGTTGTTTTTGAACTTTGATCGCCAAGAATAGCTTATTGTGACCAAGAAGTATGTAAGAACTTTACTTAAAATACTTCCTTTGGACGAAAGGGTTATTCCACTTTGTTTTTAGTAAACAAAGCTTGCAACATTCGCATATGCAAGTTAGACGAAAGGTCGATAAAATTCACAAAATGCAAGAGAGTCAATAATAAATCGAATTGAATGTTGATTTACCCGTTTTCGCCTTAACGACGAGTCTTCTCTCTGCCCCTTAACACCTTCATGGTCTTGATTCCGAATGGATAAGCCAATTTTTTCAATAGAAAGGGCGAATTCTCAGAGCCATCCAAGAAGTCGGATTAGTTGTGATACCAGAGTCTGCTAAAAAGAACCTCTGTGAGTCAAGAGTTCAACAAACTGCTTAGCGAAAAATCTTAGAAGGAATACATGCCATTACTACAGAGGAGATAAGTCTCTATTTCTATTTTATCCGGTTTAGGTACTTTTTATAAGAGGGTACAAAATCCCTGCGGAGCAATTTCCGAGGCTCAACAAGGTGGAATAATAAAGAAACACACCAAGTACCAGGGAGGAATTTTGGACAGCAAGCTGTTGTGGAAGATCAATGTAGAAGGGAGGGTGAAACAAACTATGTACTGGTATTAGACAGTGATTGTTAAACCCTCCTAACTCTAAGATGCATTGGTGTGGTGCACCGTTGTCAGGATAATCTCATACAGGAGACAGTTTTTACAATTAAGGTCACTTATTTTTCCACTAACTGATATTCCAATGGAATTTATTTCGTATACCGAAGTCCGTTGTGGCGTTAAGTGAAGGATCTGAGGGAACTATTGAGCATAACTCAATAACCAAGAGAATGGTGGACAAATTATATCACATCGTATACCCATGCTTTATCTAGAAAAGAGGATTTCAAGCCATATTTACTGACTGAATGGCATTGGAAAGATAAGGCAGACAACGGTACGGATCAAAAATAGCTAGTGAAGTGGGCGCCGGAATCTAATGAGCTAAGCGAGATCTTAGACAACCTAGCAACCTGCTTTAATCTGGACACAGCCCAAGCTACTGGAGAATATAGACATAAATGACTCGTTGGAACACCTCATCTCCTTTTGTTTCGAACCCTTCTTAGATATCTGAGATCTGGGCTGTGCAGATTTTGGTACTTCAAAATTGAGTTCCCTCGAATCTTCCTGAACATTGACCCAAATTGACCCTCCCTCTGGCGATACAAGACCATAGACTTCTGTTAGCTTCTTAACAATGTTTGAACGTAGAGAGCGGCACGGCACACTCTAGTGAAGTAAGATTTGTTATACCACTTGACGCCGAAGCAAAACCTGTGACTGGAACATTGAGTGAGCTCGTAGAACACAGATCATGGGCGGCGAGAACGCTACGGGTATAGATTTTGAGAGTAACTAGCGTCCAGTATCAACTGATATGATGAAATGGACCAAAACCAGGGATGCCCTGAGTTCAGAGGAAGTACGTTCCACGGTCATGGACTGTATTTTCCGCAATACAAAACTGGACTTTGGTGATTTAATTATTCTCAAATTAAAAGTATAGTTAACAGTAAGTTAATTTTTCAAAGGCTCTAAGATCAGAGAGACTATTTAGCTTAGATATTGAAAAGAGGAATTACATCCGTCTCTCCTGCCAATTATTCGATCTCCTCTCTTATGTCTACTGAAGGTGTTCTTTGGTGCAAAAATATATATTTTAAAATATTTTAAAATGGCTTAAATCCATCAGAAGAAAATGAAGTGGGTGGACAAGGAGATCTAAAATACACATGTAAGTGTACGAGGTATTACATAGATTTTTCAAGGCTGGCATGTAAGCACCTATTCCGCGCAATTTTGTTGACAACAACAACAAAAATGATGATGGCAGTGTTGCAACAGCTATCTACAGCAAACGTGCGAATTCATTAATGATGCAACATAAATTCAGAGTAAAACAACTAAGCAGTAACAGAAAGAGAATAAGAATCTCTATTTGAATGCACTTCCATGCATAAATAGTATGTATATAAATAAGAGGGAGCAAAGCCGAATTTAAGCCATATTTTGTGCTAATCCTTGCATCCTGGTACATCAAATTAAATATTAAAAAAGAACTTGTTTGTGAGCGCATATTAAAGAACCGGCGAACTGAAGGGAGAGGAACTGAACTTAAGCAAATTAAATTACATCAATATCTTCGCCACTATCAGTTCTTTCCACGCACAACATGACCCTCAGTAGAGTACGTCTATGAAAATCGTAATTTCGGTCTTCAATGTGGAGTCCCACATATATGTACTTATGTATGGGCTTGTGCGGTGGCTGTAAGAAGTATATGTTTGTGTGTGCGCTACAGCTACTATAAATATATTTCATATCCAGCTATGAGTGTTAAATGGAAAACTGACAGAGTAAGTAGGTTTATTGAGGTACATATCTACATACATATGTAACTCATTCCCTCCTTGGAAGTGCTATTAAGTTCAACGTATTCTCAAGTGATTCCGCTTATTTTAAGCGAAATTACACATTCTCGACCTATAAGTACAACTACTACTGTCAAAATAAAAGAGATAAAATAAAACAAAAAAAATTTAATTTAATTTAATTTAATTAAACAAAAATAAAACAAAATAAAATAAAATAAAATAAAATAAAATAAAATAAAATAAAATAAAATAAAATAAAATAAAATAAAATAAAATAAAATAAAATAAAATAAAATAAAATAAAATAAAATAAAATAAAATAAAATAAAATAAAATAAAATAAAATAAAATAAAATAAAATAAAATAAAATAAAATAAAATAAAATAAAATAAAATAAAATAAAATAAAATTAAATAAAATAAAATAAAATAAAATCAAATAAAATCAAATAAAATAAAATAAAATAAAATAAAATAAAATAAAATAAAATAAAATAAAAAAAATAAAATAAAATAAAATAAAATAAAATAAAATAAAAAAAACAAAATAAATTAAAATAAAATTAAATAAAAAATAAAATAAAATAAAATAAAATAAAATAAAATAAAATAAAATAAAATAAAATAAAATAAAATAAAATAAAATAAAATAAAATAAAATAAAATAAAATAAATAAAATAAAATAAAATAAAATAAAATAAAATAAAATAAAATAAAATAAAAGAAAAACAAAATAAATTAAAATAAAATAAAATAAAATAACATAAAATAAAATAAAATAAAATGAAATAAAATAAAATAAAATAAATAAAATAAAATAAAATAAAATAAAATAAAATAAAATAAAATAAAATAAAATAAAATAAAATAAAATAAAATAAAATAAAATAAAATAAAATAAATAAAATAAAATAAAATAAAATAAAATAAAATAAAATAAAATAAAATAAAAAAAAACAAAATAAATTAAAATAAAATAAAATAAAGTATAAAATAAAATAAAATATAAAATAAAATAAAATAAAATAAAATAAAATAAAATAAAATAAAATAAAATAAAATAAAATAAAATTAAATAAAATAAAATAAAATAAAATAAAATAAAATAAAATAAAATAAAATTAAATTAAATTAAATAAAAGAAAATAAAATAAAATAAAATAAAATAAATTAAAATAAAATAAAATAAAATTAATTAAAATAAAATTAAATAAAATAAAATTAAATTAAATAAAATGAAATAAAGTAATATAAAATGATATAAAATAAAATGAAATTAAATTAAGTGGATTAAAATAAAAAGCAATAAAATAAAATAAAAAAAGTTAAATAAAATGAAATAAAATAAAATATAATAGGATAAAACAAAATAAAATGACATAAAATTAAATTAAAAGAAAAAAAATAAAATAAAATGGAATAAAATAAAATAAAATAAAGAAAAATAGAAAAAATGGAATAAAATAAAACAAAATAAAAAATAAAATAATAGAGAAAATAAAATAAAAAAAAATAAAATAAAAAAAATAAAATAACTAAAATTAAATAAAATAAAATTTATTAAAATAAAATAAATCTAAATGAAATCAAAAAAATTGGCCTCTAGCCCACTGTGCCGCGTATTTTCTTATTTTATTTCAATTCATGCTCTGTTTAGCGACTGCAAGCGCATGCGAATTGTATTAATCACGGAGTTAACACGACATAACAAAACAACATGGTGCAAACAAATTCCAGAATGAGCAGATATGTAAATTTACCATATTTCCTGATGGATATGCATATGCAATGCTCTAAGTCCCTTAGCATGCACCTGTTTTATGTATGTACATGCATATATAGATTTAAGAATAAATATGCTTACATAAGTGCGATTGTAGCAAACAGTTAAATGCGCGAATATTTGAATAGAAATGCGAAATACGACTGAAATGTGCTCGTTAGCAAAGTTTTTGTTATGAAAACAGGAGTGTAAAAGTTGGCGCTTTGGCTGGTCGTAGCGTAAGAGCGATGTTTGTTTGTATAGATGAGTTATGCGGCTTCTCATTAAAGGAAAGCAAAAAGTAATGTAAATACAGTAAAAGCACTAGTGGTTTAAATATTTTTATCAATTTAACTAACATCAATACTTAATTGGTATTTTTAATGCTTCAGAATTATATTTGCTTTTTCTTGTTTATGGAGATGAATGAGTTTTAGAGATTTATAGCCTTATGTTTTCAGTTCCATAACTCCGAGGGCGCTTTGAGTTATCAAAGTTCATGTTAAAGTAAGTAATATCCTGGCAAGGACATTACTTTCCGCCAAGGTTTTCCGCACAATGGGATATCAGGAACCCATACATATGCAAAATGCTCTTACAGCTGTTCAGGTGATACAAATGGCAGAAACTGACATATTGACGCAACCTGTATTCGTCTGGACGACCAGCTATATATATTTGCACGTGTTGTTGCATGGAAAGCGCATTAATTTATATGTAAGTATACCCTTTCACCTCTATGTTCACGTAAGTATTAAAACATTAGCGAAGCAGCTTCTATTAATGTGTCCATCTTCATATTTCTCTGCTTTAACTAAGATTGTATTTATGTTCTACACTTATTGTGGTGGTGGGTTGGTATTATATACATATATATATATATATATATATATTTCCCTTGTTGTGTTTATTACTATCATTCGCATTGCCAGACTGTTTTAATCACCTTTTACGTGATTACATCTCATAAGCTGTCTATCTGGTTGACAGCCAGACGTCCAGCTTATGCACATACTCGTACTCAAGGGTACCACATACTTGTGGAATTGATTAAATATTATGAGATTTTAAATTATTATTAGAAATTTTGTAAAAATAACATTTAGAAAACCTCCTTCCCTTTGATTGGAGATATCGAGTGTAGCCAAGTTCCTCTCTTCCTTTTTTCAGCTTTTACCGGCGATTATTGCATCGAATACTTTCAAAGCTAGCGTGCTCTCATCCATCCGGACTACATGACTTAGACAGGGTAGCCGCTGTCTCTTGACTCCCTAAATTATATCGCTTCGCCATATACCTATGTATGTATATCTCACAGTCCATTGTTTCATTGCCCGCTGTATTTGTCGTTGCGGACCTTAGATCTTACGCAATATCTTCCTCTCGACAGCTCCTAACGCCGACTCATCATATATTGTCATAGTCTATGCATTATAGCAGCACGACAACGATGAGGGTCTTGTAGAGTATGGCGTTTTCGTCAAGAGAAGACTTTACTTTTCAATTCCCTACACAGTCTAGACGAAATTATCTAAGGTTTCGAAGTTATGGCTCTAAACAGTGAAGTGGGAGCCGAGCTCAGAATGCGATGCCTGTTTGATTAATGGCAGAAGTTATTTCGTCTTCGCCTACGTTCACTACCAGAATCATACGCTTCCCTTCCTTATCCAGTCTGGAGAAAGCAAAAATCACAGCGAGGTTGTTGAGGTCAATGATGTCAAGATCAAGGGCGTAAGCCAGCGGCTGTACATTGTTATTCAGCCCTGCAGCTTTTATTGTTTTCTTCAGCAACAAATTAAAGAAGTTAGGGAGCTTTTTTTTTCGGGTGAGGAGAAGAAAAATGCCTACCGCATCATCATTGTGTCGTCACATCAACAACTCTGCTCTAGGGAACCGTCGCCCAAACTGGAACCGCTTTCGCATTACTTCACTTATTACAGCTATAGCTTCCCCTGATATTGTACGGTATGACGACGCTATCCTCAAAGTCGCCGTTCGGTATGCTTTGGTCAGTACCATTTGCATATTATTCTTTTTGAGTGAGTCCGCCCATAGCTCAGCTCCATACAGTAAGATGTTAAGGGTTGCTGTCATGATGAGCTTCCTTTTATTCTTGAGTTGGACCTCCTATATTAGCCATTAGTAAGCTTGGAAGTTCTTCATACTCTTATCTTTCAGTTTCTCTCTGTTTCTGTCTGCGAATGAGTGTCGCTTCCCTCTTCCATATAGTCGTAGTCGTTGCTGTCGATCTTAACACGGAAGGTAGTGTTCTTTCCATCGACTACGGTACGGCAATCCTAATCGTCCTTCAGTTTCCTTATACTGTGTTGATTACGAGTGCTCTCAGAGAGCAGTAGTGCAAATCAACCAGAATACGGTTTGGCTGTCTTTCTGTTGTGATTTCAGCATGCACTTGGAGGATATTTACCAAATTATACGTAAGACTTATTTATTTTTAAAATATTGTAAGGGTTTTCAGTCCATGATTTCCCAAACCTTCCAGTCCGATTATTGCATTGTTAAATAAAAGTTCCAAGATTTGTTTTTCAGGTTCTTTATTGTACCATACCTTTAATCCGATTGTCAAAATATTCAGTAAAGCCAACATATTCATCATTGTGAAGTATACTAAATCCACTTGATTATCTGAAGCTCTGGACATGATTAAGGGGTTATGCCACTCTAGAGACCGAAAAAATAGGTGTTTTATGTGCATTTTTTTTTAGAAAAACCATAAAGTCAATTAAAAATATAATATAAGAAGTTTATTATACATCTTTTTAGGTGTAAAAAAATAATTTCTTATAAATATTTCTTGAAGAATGGTGGCGCTGTAGCGGTCGTCCTTCGACTTCTCTATGGTTCAAGGGGTACGTGGCCGAACTAACTGCTCCTGTAAATTTTGAAATATCTTGAGTATCTAAATTTTTTTTATTATATATTACAATAGCTAAAGTAACACGTAGGATTTTTTCGATATATTGATTCATGATCAAATGGCGCACTTCTAAAGTTAAACTTTCTAATTTCGACTAAAAAATCATCAGTTATTTGTTAATAACAAATGATCTATAAAGAATAAAAAAAAACCCTACGTGATACCTTAAAAAATGTATTTTTAAAGATGTGTGTCAAATTTGAACCTAATCGGTTGGAAATTGTACGAATTGTTGGTTCGGCCAACTCGAAAAATGTGGTTTGGAGATAAACGCGTTTAAAGTTTTAAGTTGTACCGTGTGCGTACCGTGCAGCCTTGCAAGGAACTTCGAAAATAAATTATTTAGAGATATTTCCGAGCCATAATCCTGCAATATGTTATTTCTGAGACCCTAAGGAACTATTTAAAGCAAAAAAAAAGCGATTTTTTGAAAATCCTAGAGTTGCATAACCCCTTAAAGAAAATGAAAATCATCTTCAGGGATAAATCACATTTCTGGTTAAATCAGCAAAATATCCGATATTGGGCAGCTGAGAACCCTGGTGCTTCATGAAACATCCCTTTATCCGGAAAAATTAAAGTTTGGTGCGGATTTTATGCCGGTGGGGTCAATGGAATATTATTTTTTTGCGCTTGATTGGATGATTTTGACTTCAGAGAAATGTGGTTTCAACAACACATTGCCACAAGCCACACATCGGGTGTAACAATCGAGTTATTGAACTCGGTGAACGTGTTATCTCGAGAGACGGTGCCGTCGATTGGCCGCCGAGATCGTGTGACTTAACAGCTCTAGATTTGATTACGGGGCTACATCAAATCATTGGTCTATGCCAACAAGTTAGAGCCAATGTTAAGCGAGAAGTAGCGGCTGTATCGGTCGAGATGTGCGGCCAAGTCGTCGAAAATTGGGTTCAACGAATCGACCGCTGCAAACGTACATACACAGTTTACTCCGCTTGATTTTAAATCAATTTTATCCCTACCGGGTTCTAAACTCAACTGAATATCTTGGTGAATTAGCCGCCGCTCTTATACACCTAACAATTTCTCGAAGGTTCTGTTGGATAGTTCTCGATAACGAACATTCGATACACGAGCTCTGGAACATACTGTAGTTATCGGCCTCTCCTTCTCACCTCACATGCGTGCTTGATATTTATTTTAAAATAAAAAACGGTTTAAGGATTTTCAACGACATTGGAAGACAATTTTTAAATTGAAAAATGTTATTTTAGGAGATGGAAAAATATGTAGTTGTTTTGCTAGAAAGTTGCAACACTGTGCTGTTGTTCAAATACCTCGTTGTTGGAAAATGCGATAATTCAAAATTAATTTCGTCTAATAATTTTTTTTTTGGAATTTATAACCTTTAATCTATGTAAATATTTACTCTGGTTATGCATTATAATTATTTATACTCCAAATATAAGTATTTGTAAATGATTTACTGCCTCGTGAGGCGCATTAATAAAGACAATATTTTAATTTTTTTTCAAATACTATTTAAATAAAGATAAAAGAGATTAGAAGAAAGTAGACTTTTTCCTGAATACATATATTCTTAAACACTTTTAACCCCATTTTGTGTAAATAAAACCAAAAAAAAAAAAATTAAATTCATAAATTCAATACGTACGCAATCGATTAAAATGTCATTTGATCGATGGTTTTATGGATATACAGATACTTATGTATGTGTAAATATATATTTGGGAGTATATGTATTTGATGATATTCAACCCTTTAACTCCTTCACAGCTGTTAAAGTGCTAAGCGCCTGAAGATAACTCAATTTTATAAACATGATATGCATTTGTACATATGTATGTACTTATAGGTATGTTTGTGTGTGTGTGTGGAATGTATAAATCCATATGTAAACAAGCCATAAACCGGTAAATCTATTGCGAAGACATTTGTCATGTCATCAATGACATTTTCCATCGTCATATCAATTCACGAATGCAACGACGTGTCATCAGATCTCATTGGATAAAGAGTGTAGAAAGCCTTTCGCGTTTATATATAAAAGGGTATTAGATGTGTGTGGGTAGAATGAAAAACTATGCAAATAACAACTGTACAAACAATACTCCAGACAACATGTCGATGGGCTCATAACTTGCTATTGGCGCTGTGTTCCATAAATTAGTCTGGAGTTTAAGAGTTGAAGGGAATTTCAATACAATTTAGTAGAAGAGAAACGATGTTTTCAAGGGCTTAGCGATTTCTCTATATTTTATTGATATTTATGTTACATGTTCTCATACTCTGACAGTTGTTGAAGACGACTTTCTTGTGAAATAGGCCTTGAGACTCACATGAAGGCACAGCTTATGGTGGACGAACGCAAAGACTGCTTTACTGGCAACTCTATCGTGAGTTGAAGAGAAAAAAGGAACAAGTTCACTGAACTGAAGTTAGGAGAAACTGTAAATCGCAAGCGCATTTCAGAAAACGATTGAAAGAAAAAGTTTCTGAAAGAGTTTGCTGAAAATGTGACAACACTTTAAAGGAGTGATAATGTTCCTGAAGAAGTGAAAAAGCAACTCCCACTCTAAGTGTTAAATACAAATGCTTAATCTGTGCTTCTCGAGTGGATATGCCATGATCCGAGAACGAAAAACTTTTTATACTTGATTGGTTGTGCAGACCGAATGCGCAGATGGGAAAATTTTCCGAAGAAGGCGTAACGGAAGTGAAATTAAATCTGGTTTGATGGCGAAGCGCCAAAATTTGGGACAATCATCCGATGTCATTCTCTCTATCTGAGCCTGGACCCTCTGAATGTGTGCCGGAGCTTCTAGGTCGAGGGGAGCATAGCTTTTTTTAATCATTTACGATCTGTCTGAGGTACACCTCAACAACATATTTTTTTTCAAATATTCTTTAGTCTGGAATTTTAGTGAACTTGATTAATATTGTGCGGTCGTCTTTTGTTATAACCTTACCTAGTTAATTATTATATATGAAAATATGTGTTTCTTTTCTGTAGTGATTCATGGCTTGCAGTTTTATTTAATTAACAAATTTTCATATTTAAGTATAATTTTTCGAAGATGAAATCAACCAACTTAACGTAACTTAAATTGACATAACTTAACATAACTTAACTTAACATAGCTTAACTTAACATAAATTAACTTAACATAACTTAACTTATCTTGCATTATTTTAAATCACTTAAGCTTAACTCCACTTATGTAGCTTAACTCAACTTGACTTAACTGGCATTAATTTAAATTATTTTCACTGGACATAACCTAATAATAAGTTTAGGTTAACTTAATTTAAACTACTTTAATTTAGCTGACTTAACTGAACATAACTTAACTTAACTTAACTTCGCTAAGCTCAACTAAAATTAACTGAACATAACTTAACTTAATTTAACTGACTTAACTTGACTTAGCTTTACTTTACTGAGCGCTTAACTTATCTTAACTCAGCACGACTTAACATGACTTAATTTAACATAACTTAACTTGACTTAATTTTCATTAACTTAACTTAACTCAATTAAACTTGGCAAGACTTAACTTAACTTTACTTAATTTACATTCATTTAGCTTCACTTGACATAGTTTAATAATAAATATAAGTCAACTTAGCTTACATCAGTTTAATTTGTCTAAGCATAACTGAACATAGCTGAGCATAACTTAGCTTGACTAAACTTACATTAATTAAACTTAACTTAACTTGACTTAACTTACACTAAGTTAACTTCACAGAGCTTAATTCAATTTAACTTAGCGTAGCTTAACTTGACTTACCTTAGCATAACATAACTTGACTTAACTTAACATACCATAACTTGACTCAACTTAACATAACATAACTTTGCTTATTTTACCATAACATAACTTAACTTAACATAACACAACTTGACTTAACTTAACATAACTTGACTTAACTTAACTTAACATAACTTGACTTAATTTAACATAACATAACTTGACTTGGATAAATTCTTTATTTAACCTCACTGAACATAACTAAACTTATTTGAACTTAACTTAACTTTACCATAATAAATCTAACTCAGCTTAACATTAACATAGTAAAATGATAAATATAGTTATGTTTTATAATTTCTTGACCACTTATGCTGCAACTACCCATCTTACATAACTCCCGTCCATAGCAACCTATCTTATGAGAGCGCACCGTCGTGTTTGTATATTCTATTATGGTGTTATGTTAAGACCGTGCGGTAGGTTAGATGGATAGTTGCAGCATTAGTCACTAAATTTTTAGCCATAACAAAAACTAACGTAACTAATCCATACTTGCTTTGGCCATAAAACATAGCCAAACCTCTTTCCCTCATTTCTTTGCTTTTTTGTTGTTGTTATTTATTTCAGAATATTTACCCAAAAATGCATATTCCTAACAAAGAAATTTTAAAATATGTCCAAATAAATGCACATAAGTATGTTTCTACATATGAATTTACAAAACTATTTTCTACCAAGTTGCATTTGTGGCATAAAAATGTTGCAAATAAAGAGAACGAAGACATTTTATGACCAGCATTAGTTGGTATTTTATGGCAAGTTCACATTTTTGGCAGTAAAAGAAAGATAAGATTTAGAATATTTCACGACATACTTTGCATGCTTATTCTTTACGTTATGACCGTAAAGAAAACTTAAAGTATATCTGTAAATAAAAAACATACAAACAAATAGTGCAAGAAATTAGTTACTTCATTTTTACAGATTTTTTTTTTTGTTCTAACACCTTTTCCACTGAGAATTTATTTTTATTTAAACCTTTATAGTCATTTTCCTCTTCAGTTTAATGGCCAGTGACCCTCGTCTACAATGCAGTAATAACGTTTTTTGGGGAGAGATTAAGCACTCACTACTGCACGATAGTTATACAATATAACGGTACTTGTGATGTGAAAAGCTTTTTAGTAACAATTAAAAGTCTACGCTGTAGTGGAAATTAAAAAATAACAAGCTACAGTTGACAATAACTTGTGAGCTCGGGCGAAAGACATAATAAACAACAAAGCTTAAAGAAGTGGAAAAATTTAAGAAAAAAAGAAATGAAGAAATGGATGTCATGCCGAAGTATCTGTACCTTTAATGACCATATCAAAATTATGGTATTTTATTTTAGAATTAAATATTGATTATCATAATTGAATAATTACTTAGAGGGTGGAAGTTATATAACGAAATTTTCCTATCTTTATCTCGAAGGTAGTAGGGTCTTGTTACACCACTTATTGATAGGAAAAGATGAAGAACTGTCCTGCCTTGACCAGAACCAACCTTTAATATTAGGTTAGGTTAAGTTAGACTGGCTGACCCATTGGGTCTCATATAGAGGACATCCATAGTGTTGCCAGTTATCCTACTTGCGACCTAGCTGTACTGCTCCAATTTTTATGGTGTCTGTAGTGTGAAGAACATTGCTGTTCTTTCCACGAACTTAAGTGGTCTCTTGACCATTGTCGATTGAAGATCCTGTAGCCCTACTGCGCCAAACCTTTGTCTTCCGAATGCCGGACATTCATAGATTACGTGCTCCACTGTCTCCATACATTCCTTGTATTTCCTACATTTGTTGTCCCCAGTCAGACCTATATTAAACGCACGAGACGACAAAAGTCAATGCCATGTTAGTAGTTCTCCCAGCCGTCTGGAGCCTGGTCTCTTTACAGATGGTAAAAACTCTATGAGTTTTACGTTACACAGCCCTTGCAGCCCTTAGCTCGTTCCTAGAGTTTAGTCGCCTGAAGTGGTAGTGTTACTTCTTGCTTCTGCTTCACTTTCTTGAATGGAACTGGAAGGTTCGATTCTGCGTCCTGTTCTAAATAAACGCTCTCCTCAGCAAGTTCGTCATCTCATTGCCATCAATGCCCGTATGGCAGACAGTACTTGAATCACTTCTTTAGTTTAATGAGACCACAGCTGACTTCGTGCTGTACGAAATTGAGACATTTATGGCCAACAATGCAGTGTGTCGCCAAAAATATAGCGAAAATTTGGACTTGAAAGATACTGAAATAGTTTGGTAGCTTACACGACTTCCTTATCTCTAGTTGGACGTAGTAAGCTGAAGCTCTCACTCCTTCGGTAATTTTAGAACCATCTGTAAAAACGTGAAGAGCTTTGTCTCCATATTTCAGACCTTTGCCCAGCCATTTGTCTCTATTGTAGCTGAAAACAGCTTCCAGCTATACTACTATGCTCGTAAGTTCTGGCTTTCAGCTACTGGGAAGCGCTGCAGAGGGTGCTGTTTTGAGTGTCCCCGTAATCATTGGGGGTCTGAATACTCTTTCCAGCCTATCCAGATGTGCCATAACTCATTACAAAGTAATTTCTGAGGGATTAGCAAACAAATTAGTCCTTTTTTTAACCCAAAACCCATTGATAAAAAATTCACTTAGCTGCCAAGCAAACTTATTGAGTGAATTTTATAGCGAAAGCTCACTTTCTGTCTAGTGGACACGACATATTTGTCTGTCTGTCTGTCTGTCTGTCTGTATGTCTGTTGTTGGAGCGCTTAATATAATCGTCATATGATGAATGAAATACAATAATAAAACCCACTCATCGCAGGCAGTCAAGCGGTATTAAATATGAGTTCATCTGTTTCATATCAAAGCCATGCTGGACTTACGGGTACTGGTCTTTTAAGCCAGCAGCCGACAGTCGGCAGCCGGTGGCAAGTACAACACGCTTAATATGACAATGAAAAACATTCTTTAGCAGAGGGGAGAACTCCAATACAGATGCAGTTGGATGCAGTAGTTAGGGCACTAAAAGGCCAGTTGTCCAGACATGTGCGCCACGGAAGGGGATACAATAATGCCACTAGTAGACGACAAGTGCCCACGGGATGGCAAGTGTACAAGTAAAAGTGAGCTATTTGTGGCAAGCTCAACATACGAGTACTCTTACACCCTTACTCGGCTTGCCACATATGCGCCTAATGCAACATAAAATATGTACATAGGTATGTGCTATCCTTTGGGGTGTGGGGGCGATTTTTATTGCATTTTTATATGCGGCATGTTGCTTGTTTGCGCTTTGTTGCACTCACAATAACAATAATATTTCGCTCCGTGGTGTTGAAATAAAACAGTCGCAAAAAACCCTCGACCAGCTGGCATGGCGCGTACTGAAATGGACTTGAAAATCATATGAAAATCAGCCCAACAACAGATTACCGTTTGCCACCTTTTGTTGTATGAAAGCGGGTATATGAGAACTCATATCACGAGCTTTTGTTTTACTTTAATTTCCGCTTTTTACTGTTACTGTTGATGTATTTCTATGCTATGGAATTTAAAGGCAGGGCAGGAGGTTTTGAAGCTCATGGAAGGACATAAATATTATTACAATTTATTTTTTAATGACTTTAGAAGGTGTTTATTCAGATCGAACACCTTCGTTACCTTTTTTATTTTTCAATACTTCCGTGTTGTTTTTTTTTCAAATTTCTTATTTATTTTATTCTTTATACTGACGAAATCGAAATATTTAATGAAAATTATGAGCATGAAAATGTTATATAAATTATTTCACAAGGGCAACAACAATAATATGTACATACTTCCTAGCAGAGAAAAAGACTAGTTGTTAACTAGAATCCAACTAGTTCAAATTTTTACACCAACTAGTTCATTTTCCTATTATACATTTTTTCCAGGTAAGCAACTGGTATTTTTAACACGGTGATGTCGTACGAACTGTAAATTGTCAGCCTATGCATCAGCTACATACTAGTTAAATACCACTTAATCTATACCAGTTAAAATACCGGTTCGTTCATACCGGTTAAGAACTTGTTCGCCTCAGACCAGTTTGCATCTTATTAGTAAAAGATTAGTTCGATTGATTCCGGTGTTCAGGTAAATTTGAGAATGGTTTTGTAAAAGTTAATTAGGAACTAACTTATTTAAAAATATAAACACTTATTGTTCACTATCACTCATTATTTCTTTCCAGAAGTATCAGATATCGGTCTATATTTTTGAAGCTTAATTGGGGTTGTTCCTCATTTTTTACATTTTGAAAATATTATAAAAAACATAATTATTGATTGTTGTTGTATCGGCAAGCCTAATAATATGTGGTCGGAGCTCCAAGTTATTAAGAAGTTAAGATTTTTTTTTTTTTTTTTGCAAAACGACAAACTGGTATGGATTTCTCCGCAAAATACTAGTTCATATACCCGAATTTTCGCAAACTAGTCTAGATTTTATCGAAAAATACCAGTATAATTCTAGTGCATGATAAACTCGTATGATTCATATTCAAAGTACTAGTATTTAACTAGAATTTTTGAATACTATTAGTAGTCTACCTATACTCTTCAGGTACCATATTTATTATGTACCAACACATAACTCAAAGAGCTTACACCAAAACAATATTTGTAGTTCAACAGAAAAAATATTAAAATAAAATAAAAACCGGAAAATTTGTAAATTCACATCGTTACATTCTTGTTAATATTTTCTTTCGAAAATCAACAAACACATGCAATACGCATGTACCTAATTACTAAATAATATTAAATGCATTGGTCATTCACAACGAAGAAACCCGGAAAAAATAAAAAAATGTTGTAGGCGAAAGAAGACAGATTAAAACAAAGCTAAAGAGTTAAATTAAATAAAAATATTTATTATAATAAAATAATAATGAATACAAAAAATTAATTAATAATAAATTTAATGAATTACAATTATATAAAAAATCGAATAAATAAAATATTAAATTATATTAAAATAAATATTAAATAAAATAAAAAAATTAAAAGAAAATTTAATACATAAAATAAAAAAAAATGATATTAAAAATTATAAATAAAAAATAAAACTAAATGAAATAAAATAAAAAAAAAAATTAAAAAAGTAACCTAATAAATAATATTAAATTTATTAAATGCAATAAAACAAAATAGGGAGTTATTCCGACCCAACACATAAAAATTGTTAAAATCTACTACAAAAATGGTGATTCAAACGTTTCGTGTACATAATCGTTCAACTACTCAAGCAATTGGCAAAATTTTAAAGAAATTTGGACAGACTGGATCGACTACAGATATTTTAAGGCTTGAGGACAATCGTTTTGCTCGTTCCAACATAAATATCGTTACTGTAAGGAAAAGTGTATCCGAATGTGTCTATTTCTCGACGTTCTCAAGAACTGGGACTTTCTGACGGCGTTTTATGGCGTATTTTTCCCTTGGACTTACACCTACATCCTCATAAAGTCCAGCCCACACAACAACTGAAGTAAGCTGACCACTCATAACACTGTACATATGTACGACGATTGAGTGCTTGAAGAACAAGGAGTGGGCCGCGATTATTCGAAAAAAATCTCTTCAGCAACGGAGCACATTTCTCTTTTGGGGGACTTGTAAATAAGCAAAATTGTCGCATTTGGGGCTTCGAGAATCCTCAAAGAGGTTATAACACCAAAAAACAAAAAATTACTGTCTGGTGCACTCTATGCTCCGGATGTGTGATCTGACTTTACTTCTTTTAAAACGACAACGGCGAGATTGTCATTATCAATTCGGAGGTTTTGATCGTAATTGAAGAACACTATTTGGACAATATGTGGTTTCAACAAGATGGCGCCACACGCCACACAACATGAGCGCATATGTCGGGAAACTTCCCGACCGTGTAATCTTTCGAGTTGGCGATGTCGATGGGCGATTTGACACCGTTGGACTTTATTTAAGACGAAAAATTGTGTTAAAGCCTGACTCTTGAACATTTGGAAACCAACATTTCACAATTTATGGCTGAGATACCGCCCAATTTGTGCCAAAAAATGATCGAAAAGAACCTTAAAAGCAAGTAAAAATATTCCCTCGATATCTCAGACAATGGTGCAAGATGATTTGATAGCCCCTCGAACCAAATTTGTTTGGAATATCTCAATAGCTGAGTGACTAGTTTACGTACAAAGAGACGGGCAGACGAGCATATGAACAGACGGATATGGCTAAATCAACTCAACTCGTTAACCCAACCTGATCGGGATAAATTTTTATAGGTCTCTCTTCTCCTCTCCTTCTGGTATTTACATAACTCGGACCAAAGTTTATAAACCATTTCATGTAAATGATACCCCACAAAGGCAATATCAAAATAATCAAGAGTATGAGAGAACATTAAAATTAATCTCAATTAAATTTTAAATCGACTTTCAATACTTTTATATATTAAAAGAAGATGTTCTCATATTATTTGTTTATAAATAAATTAGCACTTAAGCAGGCTTAACGCCAATCAAGTTTCACATGCATTTAATAATCTGTTGATCTATTGTTTGTTTAATAATAGAAAATTTCCATAAAATATCATGAAAATAGAAAAAAGTTAAAATAAAACCACAAAATATAAAAATATTTGTTCAAATATTATAAACTTATGTACATATATAGACTATTGGCAGCTAGTTTTAAGTAGAAGACGACTGGCCTGAAGCGTGAAGCTACTCAAGTGATTGAAGTTCAAAATTTAAAATTCAAAAAATGCATTCAAAAATAGTTTTTCTCCACTTTAGTTGAGTTTTTTATATATCACAAACCGCATAAACAAGTGCAAGAAAAAAAAAAGAAAAAGAAGAAGAAGCATAAACAAATTTTTAGAAATATGTAAACATGCAAACATAATTAACATAAACAATAATCAATTTATTTGTTCATTGAAAAACTAAATGTAAAACCCAAAGCAAAAGCATCGACCTAAAAACAAAGCAGCACAGCGGCACAACAATAACACAAACAAAATTTGTACATGCTGAACATAAAATTAGTTGTATTGAGTTATCCATCAATCTGATTTTTTGTTGATTTAAAAAAAAAACAAAAAAAGTTTTCAGACAATCGAATGCAAGCCGCTGGCATGGCAGGCCGGGTAAACGACTTAATTTTCTATTTGATTGTTTATTTGTACTTATGTACATACTACATACATACACGTATATAGTAGGTATATTTGTACTACTTATGTATAAGTAAGTTTGTTATTGGGCATGGCTTTTGTATTGTAACTATAATAGTAGGAGTGCTTTTGTAGAGAAATCCAGTAGTGATTTGTTGTTGCTGCAGAAAGTTTTGATGAAAATAGTTTTCAAATGATTTACAGACGTACATACATGCATTCATATGTATGTATGTACATATTAATTCTAATTATGAGATCGCAAAGTACTTATTTGAACTGAAACAAATTAACAAAAGGTTTAGTATAGAAATTCATCAGTTGCTGTAAACTTTATATGAAAATGATAGAAAATCTTACAGAAAAAGAAATAAAAAATTTTATTAAAAATTTCGGTTATAACCTTAATTTAAGGGATTCAAGTAAAAAATGCTAGCCTGAAAATCTTTCAATATATACATAGTAGAAATAGTAGGTGGAGAGCCAAAGAAAATCACATTTCCATCGAGTTAATATTGGGAAGGACACACCTTGATGGTTCCTCAACTTTCAACTGGGCTATTGTTATGCTTATAAGATATCCCTTCCTTCTGCTCTTCGCTTCTACAAACCACATTCTCACAGTCACAGTCTGCATTTATACCATCAGACTCATTTTCCTGAAGTCCTGAATGTCTCTTGAGTGTCAGTTAGCATTATGGACCAAAAAGTATTCGATTGATTACAATATAGCCTGCCATGGTCAACTTCTCTCTCTCTATGCTACTGTGAAAGGTAATCCAGATGGGCGACAATCAACTCTGATTGGCCATCTCCTCTAAAGATCAGTGGTTGTCTGGATAATTTTGGAGTTTTCCAGCCTAAAATATTTCTCAGGAGGTAAGATCCATTCTTCCATTTCCTCTACATTAGGGAGGGTTATGGCTGTTGTGTCGATAACCTCCACTTCAGTATCAGAGTCCAGAAGATGGTCCCTCTGCAATGCTTCTCACCTGGTAAAAACTGCGCCAACGTCTTCAAACACTGAGAATGTATCGCTTCCATCATCCGACTTGGTATTACTTTCAGCTGATGTGTGGAGTACCACTATTCCACTAGTAGTGTCTCAGCTGGGCAGCTCCTATTCACTTGAGGCGATATCCGGGTCCGCGGAAGTCATCTCATTGGAGATCGACAGAACTGCTCGTGGCGTCCTCCTCTTCCTTGATTTCAGTTTCACCCTTCTTTTAGATCTTTAAAGTAATGGATTAAAAGCTGCAGCTTATGAATCCATCACAGAAAGCGATACCTTGGAGGAAAGCTTCATTTATGATGAATCTCACAAAAGCCACTTCTCCTTGACCTCGCCAACTTAGACCATCCTTCAATTAGTGATGGGTGGTTCCGCATTGTCAAGACGGATGAGCTCTGAAATTTCTTGCGGCTTAAAGGGCTATGCTGGCACCCAAGCCCAGCCGCCAAGTCTCTCTCATGCCAAACTCTGCAACGTCAGCAATAACCTCTTTGTGGAGTTTTACCGCTTTATGATCCGCGCACTACACAAATTTACGTCCCCTTTAGGGCCAGAGTATCTCTGAAGTACATTGTCGATGAGGTTCCCGCAGGACGATTTTGTATCGCCGTGTCCAACGACAGTATTTTTACCCTTTCAGGTATTCAAAGGCTTTTGTTCATTATCACTATGGTTCTTTGGCCACCTATTGAGACGAAGCCTTTCGGTATCCGGAAAAATGGGAGGGGGAAGGCCTCATGCAGCAGCAAGTCAACGTTACTCCCGGAGGTGGACCGGTAATGAGCAAATAACACGTTCCTCATTACTATCACTTATCGCTACTTGAAATTCCTTCTCCGCAAACATTCGGAATTCCCAAATGCTTAAGCCTGCTGTACTCTCACAGAATAAGAACACGAAAATAAGTCAAAGCACATAGTGAAGAACATTCATGAAAGAAATGACACGGAGCAAAGGAAATAAATCAACACTGTTGCGCCTCCAACGGAAAACACGAAAGCAACCCAACCTCAAAGTCGGAGCAGAGAGTCAGTCATATTTAATTAAATTAAAAATTACAACACCTCTGAACCTAAAAGGAATTCCGGTATTCGCTGATACTACCCAGCCCACACATCATACACATTCATCGCATTTAAGTACACAGAGAGAAATGACACTCTCTGCCACACACACTACGGAAGCACCGGGTATCTACCGCCCAGCGCAGGAAATTGTCATTTCCTCAATTAACCAAAAAAAAAAAAAAAAATAAAATCGCAAAATGAAACATGCCTTTGTGTAATATATGGAAAAGAGAAGTGCAAAATCATAAAGAAAATACGAAACAAAGAAAAACAACAACAAAAAAAATTAAAAACACAACATGTTCCAGCTATTCGTCTCAAACTTGTCTTGTAGCAACATGTTGCCGTGCTCCATCGAACATTTGAAAGAAGAAGATTTTCTTTGTTTGGCTTGAACAGCTGATTTTTGTTTACATGCGGAAAGTCTCCACTGCCGGCAGTGGCTCGTTCATGTGGAAGTTTGATGTTGTGGCTCGTTGTTTGATAGGTTGCAAAGTCTTTTTTTTGATGGTTCGATTATTTGGGCGGACCAAAAATGTTTTTAGTTTGCGAGGATACATGTAGTTCAAGCGGGCCCATTGTGATACCACTGAGGATTCTAGTGATCCCCACCCGCTAATTGAAGTAGTGAGGGGAAATTGCAAGGCTGAGCAGACACCGCATCTTAGCCCCCGCTATCTCGCTCAGGTCTCCAAAGGTTGCCGCTCCTAGATACTTCAATCTACTCCTCCAAAGCGCGGGGCATTCGCAAAGATAGTGCCTTAAAGTTTCAGTTTGCTTCTTCCTGTCTGCGACTTCTGCAGAAATCATTAGACGTCACACCCACTCTGCGTGCCTGCCCAATTAAATATGTCCTGTGAGAAGACCTATAACTGTAAATATCTCCCTCCATTTCAGCTCGATAAGTTCACGTGACCTTCTACTGTTCCATTTCGGCCATATTGTCCTGGCCACATTACAAGAGTTGAGACTGCTCCATCTTAAGTTAGCATTTTTAATGAATAACTCTCTTAGATGGAGCTCACAAGTGGAGAGCGACATACCCAAACTCTTCCATGATGGCGAAAGAGGAAGGGAAGTACCCTACCTCGCAAGCTCGTCCGCCATAACATTACCCGGTATGTTACTGTGATCCGGGACCCATACCAGGTTTAGAGAGAACTGCTTAGTCATCACGTTTAATGATCTGCGGCAGTCCTCTACGGTTTTAGATTTTACTCTTATAGACGCCAGGGTTCGCTATCCGAGAAAATATGGATAAGATTATCTCGAAAGTACCATTGATCTGAAAAACACTAAAGTGATCCGGTAAGCGAAAGGATTTACAGATACCAAGTTCCTTTGAGTAAACTCCGCCACCGACCCTGTTGTCTAGTTTAGACTCATGTCAACGGGGAATAGATCTAACAGGCCTAACAGCTGTGCTATAAATCCAACGCACTATTTTGGATGACATGCCCCATTTCCGACCTATCGCTTCTTTGCATATATAGAGGGCAATGGACGCCTTACGCTTCCTTTCCTCTAAGTTCTGCGACCAGCTTAATTTCCTGTCCAGGATGAGTTACAGATATTTCGCAAACTTAGTAATGCGCAGATCCGTTCCTGAGAGTGTTGGTGTTATGAACTTAGGAGTTTTATACCTCCTGGTAAAAAGAATTAGTTCAGTTATCTGTGGGTCCAACAACAATTACCCACTTTTCTATTCTCCTCAGTTCGATATGCTCAATATCGCACAAAGTTTGTGGGCAAATTCCCAATTCACAATAACTGCCAGATCGTCCGCTTATGCTATGACCCTGCTCTCTCCCTCCTCCACCATGTATCTCAGCAGTTGATTCACTGCAAAGACCCATAGCAGAGGCGAGAGGACTCCACCCTGTGGGTTCCTCATGCGATCTCATGTAGACAACCCTGCATCTGAGCATTTGGCGTATAAAAGAAGTCATCCGAGGATCGACACACAGGCAAGTCAGGCAGAAGTAACTGCATTTGGTGCTATATTATTGAAGGCACACTCAATATCCAGAAAGGCAACTATGCTGAATTCTTTGTCCGAGATAGATCTCTCAATTTGTGATACCACCGTGTGCAGCGCTGTCTCCGTTGACCTCCGTTTCATATAGGCGTGTTGATTTTTTGAGAGATTGCGATCCACATTAGACCTAATGTGAATCTCAATCCATCGTTCCGCTACCTAAATCAGGAAGGATGTCAGACTTATGGGTCTGAAATTTGTCGGATTTACTATGAGACACCTTTCCACATTTAGAAATGAAGACAACTTTCGATTCCCCACAAAGTTTGGGTATGTAGTTTAGAACGAAGACACCTTTTAATATAGCATGCACCCAGGGACTGCAGTAATTGAATAGATCCAATTTCGTCAGGTCCTGGGCTTTTGTAGAGTTGAAACGAACTGATCACCCACTTGATCTTGCTTTCTGTTACGAGATCTTTCATATACCTCATTGTTACTTCTTCTCCTTTTGAAGGCTTCTGCTCTTAAAGCCACTAAAAATACCTTCTTTTGGAAAAAAACAAATCTTCATCACGACAACGCGCCGTGTCGCATCTCCCTCAGCGTGTCCCACTATTTGGCCTCTAAAGGGATCGCCGTGTTGCAACAACCGCCTTATTCGCCCGATATGTCACCCTGTGACTTTTTATATTCCCTAGAACAAAATCGGTGGTCGGTGAGCTTACGCCTGGTAGTTCGCCTGTTATCCACCCGGCTAATCCGTCCGACAGCCAGTTATTTGAGGTTTACAACAATCAGAATTTTTACACTATGGACTCTGATGGTTAGTTATAGTCGGACCTCTCTTATGTTTCTGGGCATGAAGTTGAACCGGATTTAACCTGCCTATCGGCAGGGAATGTCCATCCCTCCGAGTGTATTTCGGACATGAAATAAAGCTCCTCGCAAAAAAAAAAAACCGTCTGCCGTTCGGAGGCGGCTTAGTATAAACTGTAGGTCCCTCCATTTGTTGGAAAAACATCAAGACGCAAAACCACAAATTGGAGGAGGAGCTCGGCCGAAAATCGCTTCAGCGGTTACAGAGCGCCAGGTGTACAAGTATGAAATGTCGTTTTTTTAAATCAAAAAACACGTTAAATTTTATGGAAAAAGAAAAAATCATTTATTCAAAGTATTTGCCGTCGCTAGCTACACATTTTTCCCATCTCTCGGGCAATTTGTGGATTCCACGCCAGTAGAACTCATCGTCTTTTGCGGCGAACCATTCATCGAGCCATTTTTTCACACTTTCGTAAGAATCGAAGCGCTGCTCAGCGAGTGCGTGTCCCATCGAAGCGAATAGGTGGTAATCGGATGGGGCCAGGTCTGGTGAGTAAGCCGCATGCGGAAGCCCTTCCCAATTGAGTGTTTCCAACGTGTCGCGAACCGCTCTTGCCGTATGTGATGGAGCGTTGTCATGGAGAAAAATGACCTTGTGTTGTCTTTTTTGATATTCTGGTCGTTTTCTCTGAAGCGCACGGTTCAAATTGATCAATTGTTGTTGGTAGCTTGCCGTATTTGCGTTTGAGCATCGTCTTCATCCAATAATGCTTGCAGTTCGGCGTCTTCGAACCTTTTTGGTGGTTTTCCGTGCTCTTTGTCGTCGACGTCAAAATCACCACTTTTGAAGCGTTGAAACCACCGTTCACACGTTTTCACAGTTGGTACTTGTTCGCCAAAGGCTTCAACAAGCATTCGGTGCGATTCCGCAGCTGTTTTCTTCAAATGAAAACAGAAAATTAACACTGTCCGCGTTTGCTCTTTATTCGGCACGAAACTCGACATGTTGACTGCACTGAGAGTAAACGATAATGACGCTCGATTCGCGCAAAACTATGGTAGTTCGACAGTCAAGGTTGACACTTCACAAGGTCAAAGTTTTATGACAATCGATAAATATTTACGTTTGCGAGACATCTATATGTTCGAACCGACATTTCATACTTGTACACCTGGTATATCAATACCAACTCTTCAGCGTTGTAACTCATGGCAAAAGTGGAGCATAGATGTAGTTCCAACGCAACAGCCAACAATCCGTATAGAACTCACCCACTTCCCATTTTATCTGAATAGAAAATTTTTCTTTCCAATTATGAAGAAATTATTTATTACACTTCCAATAATTGTTAAAATTTAGCACACAACAATTATTCCCGTTTCTTTCATTTATTTTACAAGTCCATTCAGTTATAATTGTTATGACATCATCACTTACATACATATAGTGGCACCAATTTGTCTCCGCCAATTGAAGAACACATCCACTTACCGGTCTACAAATTATGCATTTTATGACATTGGCAATTTGTCTTTGCCTCAGCTCTTAGCCTCAATCTTCAACTGCTTTACAGATTCTTTTTTTTATTATATATACATTCACAATTTCCTGTTCTAAAAGCACTCAATATTCTCTACGCAGACGATACAATTTGCTGGATGCGCTTCTCGGTTACGTAGACACTTGTTGTTGTTGGGTTTTTTCTGTGGACACAGCGCACATTCGTACCTCATTGATTGTCACTGGGCGCTTGTGGATAAATAATAATTTGTATTCACAACATACATACTTATATATGAGTACATATGTATATGTCTCCTCTATTGAAAAGTGGGGGCGTTCAACATCGTCCGGAAAAATTAGTCGTCAGAAGAGGCCTGGTCTGAGCTGTAAGGCGGCAGCCGCGGTTTTCCAAATACTTTTTAAAAGGCATTGCAACCAGAGCCCGAGCGTTGTCTGGTCGCGAATTTCCAGCTCGCTTCAGTTTGATGGATGGATGTTGTCCACAGCGTTTCTCATTAGGAGTTTCACCCTGTTGACCTAAACGGGGTTAGGTCGCCGAAAGGGTGACAGCCCTTGACCGGATAAAATCCGGGTCAACTCCGGTGCATAGAACCGGCAGTCTTGAGAGTTGTCTGGAGTACAGGCTTGAATTAGATGTGAAGGTCGATGACGTAAAAATTCTGACCATAAACAACCCAAAGATATTGGGAGTCACATTCACACAGCTTGCACTCCTTCCCTTCGCATACGACCGCAATTACCGCAAAACCTCAGAGCCGCAAAAAAAATTAAGCAAAGCGCTAGCCGACAGCACCTGGGGTAAAGAAAAAGCAAAGAAACCTTGCTGGTAACCTACAAAGCAATTGGTCGGCCGGTCGTAAACTATGCTGCACCGGTGTGGGCGCCGGGGACGAACGAGACGCAGGTGAAGAAGCTACTGGCTTGCCAAAACACCGACCTCAGGACCGCGACAGGAAACCTTCTGATGTCGCCGGAGCATCACTTGCACAGCGAAGCATCCATGCTACGAGTTAAGAAGCGTATTGCTTTGCTATGCAAGCAATTCCTATTGGGATGTTACCGTAGGGAGCACTCTACCTAGGCACATCAGAAAGGGAGTACTTGACATGAAGAACACCATCCAGCAACATGTGCAACAACCGCTGGACAGGACGGCGTGCCGAAAAGCACTGAATGCCATTCACCAGGAGTCAGTCAATACCTTCAAAGACTCCCTTCCCGTGAATGGTGGGCTGCCCGCGAGAGACCCGCGTGACTCTGGCATAACTTAGGTTTGGATACTGTAGCAGTTTAAACTCCTATCTATCCAGACTCAACCCCAACATATCCACGACACTAACCACCTCTTCACATGCCCCATTAAGAAGAAACATCTAACCCACCTCTCCCTCTGGTCTGGACCTCCCGTTAGATGACTTAAATTAATTAACCTGTCCGTAAGTGGGGTGAACGTAGCCACTACAACAACAACAACAGGAGTTTTACCACGTTCTAGATGCTCACAATACAGCACGCTATTCTGATTCCTCAAAATAGAGAGCATTATTATCTTGGCGTCATGAATATTCGGTTGTTCCGTTGATTTGCCTGGATGGCCAGAGTTCACATACGACTTTTTGGTTTTAGAGGGCTCATAATGGATCCATTTCTCAGGACCATTCAGTATTTTTTGGCTTCAATTCATAGGGCACCTAATTTCCTTGCTTTCGAATGCATTCGGCTGCTTTTAAACGTTTTGAAATGGCTGATGGAGCGAGGTCATCTTGTGATATTGATCCAGTAATGCTTCCAATTCGTCATCTCAACACCATCTCTTGACAAACCACACGAATTAAGTTATATATCCAATAATTCCAAGAAGTGTTTCATGAGTAGATTACGTGAGACGAAGAGCAGAGCTGTCAAACTCTTACCTGTATAGCTGCGTCTCATTGTAGCTCATTTTTTATTATAATCCGTTTTTTTCTTTTCGCAGTTGCTTTATAATCTCGTCATACTTTAACATGCTAATTGAAATGTTTGTTACACTTCGCAATAGAGCTCACCTTTGGTCGTTTGTCTGCAAAACAAACTGCTCTTTGAAGAGATCAATGCTTAAAAATCGTGAACATTCAATTTTCCGGCCTTATTAGGCATCTCTGCCGAGTGCCGTCTTTGGTTTTTCGTTTTTCGTTTATTTTTTTCACTTTACCTTGCCTTTTCTATTTATGTGTTGGCGCCTGTGGAGTTTCCGACGGTGAGATAATATGGTTGGAATTGCATGTAAATTTACGTAAGTGCGTATTGTTGATATGTACATAATAGGTATATGCTATTTATTTACTTTAACACATCTGGCTCGATCTGATACACCGGCTACTATATTTTTTCCCAGGAGGGGTGGTTGGTGATTTTTTGTTCGCATTTAGAAATAAAAGGAATATTCAGAAAGAAACAATACTAGACCACACATGACCAATGGGAGGAAGGAACTGCTCGCCTCGTTTAAGTGGTATGTGCTGAACCCTCCCATGTATACCCCGATCTAGTACCTTCAGAGTACTAACACTTGAGCTCCCTGAAGCTGCACATGAGTGGAAGAGGTTTTCAACTGGTGAGGAGGTAAAGCAGGAAATGGATGAAGGGATTGCTGGGATAGCACTTCGACGAAGGCATGAAAAAATTAATATCCCGTTCGCCAACTTCTTGGAAAGTCGAAATATAGCCTACATTATGCACTTAAAATCTACAAAAATTCAGTGCTTCTTCTTTCTGGATATGCCTCGCATTTTAACCTTCTTTGCAGCGCTGTTTAGTTTCACTTTCATTCACTCTAACTTTGGCAATACTTTTACCACTAATCCCCTCCTTGGCTACGCCTTTTGCCATACCATATATGGATGTATGTACTCAATTGTTTATCTGCGTGTCTATACTTGAGCATTTGTATGTTTATAAGTGCCTTAAGATTCGTACAACTTCACTTTTAGCTCTGGCTTCACTTTAAAAGGAGATAATTTTTTTTTTTAATTTTTTTAATTCACACTTCAATAAAACAAATATGTATTATTAGCTCTGCTGCATTTCAAGTGTTGCGTGAAACTGAAATTGTTGGCAGTTAATGATTTCACAAGCATTCCTACACATCTACTAATACATATATGCGCATAAACATTTTCATTTAGAATATATTCTGGAATATTTGCCTTGGATTAGCTCTTCAATTATTTCAATCGATTTGAATGCAACAGCTGTGCACTTACATCTTTTATATCTACATATAATATACTAGGTACTTGAAATTCTTCTTTATCGGTGAAGGCACCGCTTGCACGATTAAAAACGAGACAACAGCAGCTCGTCAGTCGTTTTCGCTGTTTGCAGTTCGAAGGCACTGAATGAAGTCCGGTTCCTCTCCACATTATTTTTCTAATATAGCTTAGGTGTTTCACTTCCTTTCCTTCCCCCGCCAGTTTATAATCAGCCGAACTTTGTCAATGACGTCGTGTTTTTCGTGTGACGCATCACTCCATCGTCCTCAGTTTTCACTTCTCAAAAACTTCTTTGCTGGCGTAGATGCCGCTTACGTGATTATAGTTTGATATGGAAAAGATGCTTTACTTTGGAATTGTTAAAAGCAGCAAGAGTTATTCTGTGCTGGACTTCGAGGCTTTGACGGTGGTTCTTGGACAGTGAAAATTGTCTATGACTTTAAAGTTTTGACTACCAAGAGCCACATAGAAAAATGGCCCACCCATTGCACTCTTTTGTAGAAGATTACACCTTCTTTATTTTGCTCTGGTACTCGTGTTATTCGCTCCAAGGTTCGATTGCAAAATTGTCTAGTATTTCTGTATAGTATTTAATGGCTTATGAAGGTCCATCCGCTAATTGATATTTTGGTGTTGCTCAGCATCAGTTTACACAGCACTATGGTGGTGAATGGTTATGGTTGATCCACCTGGCCAGATACCACACTGATGGGGTCCGATCAGTTTGTTGACAGTGGGCTTCAATCTTTCGATAGATAAAACATTATGTGCATAGTCGGATGGTAGAAGTAGCATTCACAGTGCAATTCAGCAGGGTGGAGGAGTGCTTTCTTCACAAGCTCGGTGCTAAAAGGTGACTAGAACACCTCAATGGTTCCTAGAAGAGTTGGTTTTGAAGCCTCGTCTAACTATTTTAGATCTTCACATTCACATATTTAAACCTCATTCTTATTCGCCTGTCTCTTTTCCATCTTCCACTTCAACTCTTGGTATCAATTACACACGGCACACATTACGGTTAATCACAACATTGCTCATCTACGCTACGACAATCCTCATCATACCTTCTCTTCACCTACGCTCTTCTAAAACATTGAAAATAAGTAGTACGTCTAGCAAAAAATTATTGATTTGGTTGCGAGAAAATCGATCCGGAGACTGGTATCTGGCTACCTAAGTTTTCGGAATTTTTTCTTCGACGATGTCGTTCTTTTTTTGACCGGTCCTGATCTCTTCCTACTAAACGTGGGTGCCAACGAGCGATATAGGTATGTATATGTTGAAAAACTTCGCTTCGAAGCAAATAGCGGTCCAAACTTCCATAGTGCGCGACAGGAACACCAGAAAAGAAATTGAGTATAGTCTTCAGTACTTCAGACTCAAATTACTACACATTAAGCTGCCATTAGACCAATTATTACATTTTGAAGGCATTCGAAGGTAACCCGAGCTATTAAATCATGTCCAACGGATACGCTTAGTGAGCTCCTACATCAACTGCCCATAGATGTGCTCATTAGCAGTATGTTCTGCTATAAGAATTAAGGAGCTGGGCGGTTGGATCCAACAGAGTTATGGGCACTAAGATATCCTGAACCAACCATGATTGGAATTCAATAGTTGCTTCCATTTGAGGACATTCTCTGGGTGTGAATTAAGAAGAGGTTTAGCAGAACATGATGATATTATCTCAATCTTTACCGATAGACTGTGGAGTAGGGGCTGAGTTTAGCCCAAGATTTTGACACCTCTCTCTATATCAAACTCTGCTTGCATTTCCCAAGCAGTTGTACCAGATAGAGAGAAGATTTGTAGAGCTCTATTGAATTATAACAGGAGGATACACAAAGCACACGATGCACAGATAGCCAGGCAGCACTGCTGGCCTTCGCCAAGGATTAATTCTACAATAAACCCTTGGTCAGAATCAGGTAACAAACCTTGAATGGTTGACTACAAAAAGTATAACGAATATTAGTAGTTTCATTGAGAGCACCAGATAGCACCAGACCAATAGGTCTGACGATTAGTGCATCAAGTTGGCGAATCTACCGATAATTGAACATAAAAAGGCTACACTCTTACATACATATTTACACATTAAGAACGCGATGATTCCAAATTGAATTTTAGTTTAATTTACATACTTTTAGGACTCACCACGCACCACACCAAAATGATGCCGATATTAAAAGGAATATTCACACGCGAAAGTTACTTTCATTTACATACATAGGTATGTACATACATATGTGCGTAAATATAAACTATTGCGTATGCACCTTTGCATACTTTTTAAGAGATATGCTAAATAAAAACATCGCTAAATTCGCTCACAGCTTTTCACAAAATGGCCACTCGATCCACTGCTTTGCTATTCGACAAACGAGCCCAGCTGAAATTTCCATCAAATACACTTTTATCAACACAAAATGGTATATTTCGTTTACCGAAACACTACACAAGATATATTAACACATTTTCTGCAAAAATTAGCACTTTTTCACAACATTTAACAAAAATAAAGTAAATTTCAAGCAACAACTGCCAAATGTCAAACAATTACAGGCAACGAGTCAATTAAACTAATTTGCAGCTCGCCATCACCACCACCTGTAAGCATAAGCAAAACGAACACACACGATGACCGGCAAAGTGACGAGAAGAAAGTGACGAGGCTAGCGACGTAAGCAGAGCAAACGCAAACACATACACATACCAAGCAAACGGAAGGTCACAACAAAAGCAGCAAAGTTCATCAAACTACGCTCACGTGCCAAACATACCGGAAACGAAAAGTAAAGCAAAATCCAAACGCAAAAGCAAAAGCAAAACCAAAATAAATAAAAAAAACTCCAGTGGCATTCGAACATCGAGCCGCAACATGATAATTGAAGAAGAACAAGCACATTGTGGGGTTGGCTGCTCAGTTGCGTTGGCTTGCTTGGCGCATTTTCTGAATTTGTTGAATCAGTTTGCCGCGAACACTGTAATTGAATAGTAAACTCGTTGGGACGGATATGAATTTGTGCCGAAAGTTAAAGAATTTTTATTGAAGTGAGAGCGCGAATGCCGGTAAAATAGAAGTGAACTCGTGCATCTACATATGTATCTCCTTGTGCTGTGCCACACCGCGGTGGCGTCGATTGTGGGAGAATAGATGTATGTGAGGTAAACAAAAAGCGAGTGTTTTATGCACGAGTAATGAGTGCGTGACAAAAGCATCTTAAAGTGCTGAAGCTAATGACAGCTGAGGCAATTAGAGATATGGCAAAATAGCATAAGTGCATATGGTGAGCAAAAATAAAAAAAAAAAAAAAAAACAAAGAATAATAATAATATGGAAATGGGAGCATTCATGAGAATTTGAAATTTCTGCGGATTAAGCCTGGCAGTGGCCAAAGCAATGCGAATTGTGTGAGGGAAGTAAATAAAATTTATTTGAAATTAAAACGCGATGATAAATTTGTGATTAGTAAGATATGAAATAAAGAAAACTGGATAAAAAAAATTTTTGACAAAGGTGTGTGTATAGAAAAAGTATAATTTTAATTATACAAACATTTTTACTACAGCAAAATATAATACCATAAAACTGAAATAAAATTAAAATAAATAAACAAAATAAGAAAAAGGGTAAAAATATATGTATTCTATATAAATATAAATAAATACAGATGTAATACATAAGTACTTAATTGTACTTACATTTTCTGAGTTATCATAAGAAAACAACAAATATGTAATAAACAAATAATGCACAAATAAGTCAAATCGAAAAATCATAAAACTGAATGTATTTAAAAAATACCTTTAAAATAACATTTACTTTCGCTTTAACGCTGTGTGGTTAAGAAACCACAAAAACTGATATACAACATACAATTAAAAAAAAATGAAGAAAATTTTCGATAAAAAATATATCATCTGCCACATACCCACTGACTCAGTGATTGACTGATAAAAAATACATACCTATATGTATATATTTACAATAATGTTTTGTGTACAACGACAATAATAACTATAAAACAAATATTAAAAGCGAATGCACCAAAATATGGGTCAGTTTGATTAGTTGATAAAGTAAATAAACGCAATTGAAAAGATGTTCAATGTCTATAAAAAAAATTAAAATCGAAGGAAAAATAACTAAGTGAATAAGTTTTCAGTGAGACAGTGAGTGTTGAGTAATAAAAGATAAACCAAATAAATATTTTTATTAAAAAATAAAATGAAGTTATGCCAATGTAATCCAAAAAAAGATACAAAATATAAAAAAACAGTGAATTATCTAAGATGAAAATTTTAAAAAATTTAATTAAAAGTTAAAGAAAAACAAATCTTGAAGTATTATATGATAAAAAGTTATTACACCTCTAAGATATGTAATAATTTAAAGAAAATATTTTACCTACTGTGAAGTGTTTAATTAATTCATTATCTGGCTTACCAAACATTTTGAAATTACTTAAAGGTGAGTCTGATTTAAATGATTAATAATAATACCTAAATATTGCATCGGTAGTTTTGTATTTTTAAATTCAGACCCAATTAGCGCTAGATGTGTCACTACAATGGTGCTCTCAATAAAACTACTTATGTATATTCGGTATGCTTTTTGAGGAAAGCCACATAAGATTGGGTACTGATGGATTCCAAGTGTTTTGTGACGAATTTGTGAGAGAGCTGGTTACTGCGGCATCAGTTGTTTTGATGATGACTGTTATATAGACGCTAAATATGTATGCAAAGAAACCATAGACTATATAGTTAAGATTATAGAATACTAGCTTTGTAGATCAATTTCAATCGTTGAACCATTGGCTCCTTAAGCTTCTATAGAAATTATGAGAACAATTTATATCCGAAACATGCAGCTTTAAAAGGAAGCTGTTAATATAATTGCACCTTTGTAATCTCTGAAGTAACAAGTGAGGCTCAATATTTTGCCACTGGATTTGGTGGTCGGTCAGTCGACAGCAATGATTGCACTTCGTCTAAGAGAGTCAAATCAATGGTCTACCCAGGTATGGGGACACTCGACAATATTGGGTAAATACGACTTCATACCAAGTTATACGGATAGATGTGGTACAATAGTAGTAACTGATAACCACTTTAGAATACGTATTCTCAGGGAAGAATGGACAGATAATTACAATATTCGAAGGGATAGCCTAGAAATATACAAGGACGGGTCAAAGCTTGTGGGAAGAGTTGGCGGAGGTGAACTCTCGTTCAGGCTACCTGACCATTGCAGTGTTTTCCAGGCGGAGATATCTGCTTTTGATATTGGAGCCAGATCTAAAGATAAAGATATCTTCATTTTCAGCGATAGTCAAGCAGTAATAAAAGCACTGGGCTCGCTTACGCTAAACTCAAAATTAGTGCTGAATTGTGGCCGATCTCTACAGGCGATGGCCAAATAGAACAGACTATCTCTCACATGAGTCCCTGATCACAGGGACATCGGGGGAAACTGTAATATGGATGAACTTGCTAGGCCTGGTATGACCAAGTAGATTTTTCTCGATAAAGAACGCATTGGTATGGCTTTTGCTACATACAAACTGCTTCTTAGAGGAATTCATATTGAACAAGCCGCTACAAGGTAGAATGACATCACAACCTGCCGCAAAACCAAGCACACATGGCCGAAATGGGATAAGAAGAGATCGCGAGATATGTACTCCTCAAAAAGAGGTGCCATGTCCAAAATTCTGAAAGGACACTGTCTGATAGGATGCCATGCAGAAAGACTAGGGGCTCCCTATAGAAGTTGCTGCAGAAGCTGCAATGAGGATGAAGAGGAGGAGACGATTACCCATCTCTTATGCGACTGTCCTGCTTTGAGCAGGGCGAGGTATCGAAATTTTGGGACCCTGCTGCTGGATGGTCTATCGAAGATAGCTGACGTCAAAGTCATGGATCTAATAGGGTTCATTAGAGAATCAAAATGGATGAATGATGAAACCTGATGGTTTAAGTTTTTGTGGTATCATAATGGATCTAAGACAGGCCTCAGTAAATCCGGCTTAATAAATCGGCAGCCACTGCAACCTAACCTAACCTCTGAAATAATTTTCAGCCGAGCTCCTTTTCTTCCAATTTATGGTACGCGTCTTGATGTTTATCGAACAAATAGAGGGACCTACAGTTTATTCTAAGCCGCATCAGAACGTCCGATGGATTTTTATATATAGCTTTTATGTCATGCCAGAATTACACTGGGAAGGATAATTTTGTTGTTTGTCAGAACCTGAGAATTGTACTTTCATAAGCAGAACAAGGGGTTCGGCGGCAGCAGCTGTTAAACCTTGGCCCTCCATCCTAATCCTTCCAAAGGTCGGACTGCAGAGTTCTTTAGACAAGATCCCACTAATTATGGCAGTTTTCTTGCAGCTTTCTATCGACAATCAGTAAGATTGTCATTTTTCTGCTTATGCCCTCCTTTTTGGGTTTTAATCTTTTTATTGTGTTTTTGTAAGATTGATCGGTTTTGGTCGTATATCTTTCATTGAAGGCTTTCTTCATGTGGGTGGTTAAAGTGACTATTACTCCATGGAGATTCTCTCTTTGAGAAGAGTCGAAGGTGTAGATTGCCTGAATGAACTGGTCCTGGGCGCTCTGTATTTACATGGATGAAAACATGGACAGGGTAGAGTTATTTCATTATTTTCTCAATTCTTAACTAAAATATTCGAACCAACCGAATCTAAACGAATACCACCAAAGTCAAAGCAAACTAAAAAGCGCCACCAAGCTCACATACGCTGAATTAAATCGGCTTAATGCTTTAGTGCCTTTCAACGGCTTAACACCTAAATTTGCAGTGGAAAACTTTATATCACAATTCACTACAAACACTTTTGCGCCACACTTTGCCGGAAGCCGCTAAATACTCTGGGGCTTATGCACACGCTACAAACGAGGAATGCTTCGCTTTTATGTTTTTTCGTTGACACCATTCTCCTGTACTAAATATCGAAGTTTAAGCCAGTGAAAAATGCTATGGAAATAAAAAATATATATATATGGTGTATGTACATATATATTGAAAATTACATCGAAGTAATGCCAGTTGAACGGTGGAAAATAAAAGTGAACAAACAAAGGCAATAACAATCAGCGTCAAGTGGTAGAGGCAACAACAAAAGAAAAATAATAATACCGTAACAAAAACATAAAAAATTTGTATCGCAAAATTACTCCAGCCAAAAAAAAATTAGAATAAAAGAATTAAAAAGAAAAAAAAGTATCTGAACATTATCAGTAAGTATATTAAAAAAAACATTGACTTACAAGTTAAGGACTCCCTAACAGACACTAAGCAATGGGATTACCTGGCGCACAGCATAAAAAAAAAATATATGAAAACAAAAGTAAAAACAATCCGCTGCCATGTCAGCCATGCGCTGAAATTCACTTTGTTCAAAAGGCAGTTTCATCTTTGGACTTTTTCGTTTTGTCTGTTTGAAGCATTGTCTCTTGGCAAGCGTCTGAAATTTGCTCCCCCAAATTTTTCCATTTCATATTTTTTTGTTTTTTTTCACTGCACCGTTAAGTGGCAGCCATGTAGTGACTTTCTGCTGAAATTCTCATCAAACATTTTCTTTTGTTTCGCTGTCTGCTTTGCTGTCGGTCTTGTTGTCCTTTCGCTTTGGTTGCCTTGCTCATTTCGGTAGTCCAAAAATAATATTTCAAATATACGAATATCCCTCTCAAAAACTTGTTGCTTCAGGCGTTTGCTTGTCGTGAAAAAACAGTTGAAGTACAGTCACAACTTTAAAAGGGGTTCCCTATAGCAAGTGCCAAAAAATAGTGAATTAATTTAAGAAATTATAGAAAATTAATTTTTTTTTAATTGCGGTCGCTCTTCCGCAGGGAAAGCCTAGCCCTCCGACTGTATTTTTGACACGAATTAAAAGCTCCTAATAAAAATCCATCGGCTACCCAGAGGTACATATTAACCATTACTATCCCTGGCCTTTCCAAATTGTTTTGGTAGCTTCATAATTCGCTCAGCGTAGAACTACTTCGGTTTATCTTGTTATCGTATTTAACCCATTTCTTATAGCCTACGATGAGTCGCTTCAGAAATGATTCGAGTTATCCGAACATCTGGCCTGTTTGAGTAGCCAGCCTTTTTCCCAAAGTGTTGCTCTAGCCTCATATTCGAAAAAGTAAGGTCCAATGACCTCGCCTAACCATATACCGCACCAAGCAGTTACTCGTTGAGGATGCTCCATCCTTTTCAACAATGAATATTGAGTTTTCCGTGCCCTAGATGCAGCAGTTTTACTTATTAACGTAGCCATCGAGGTGGAAATGGGCCTGATCAGTCAAGATGATTTTTCGATGAAATTTTTATAATGAATTTTAATAATTTCAATGCGTTGTTGAAGCATGTATTGGGCCATTTTTATGTGTACCTTTTACTTGACAAAATCCATCCAAAGTGACATCTACCGGAATAGCAGAATATTCAATATAACGCCTCTTATGGAAAAACTCTGCATACAGAAGAGAGTCAGTTCACACATGACACACATGACATAAATATCCAGAGACTTACTAAGAAGCTTTAGAAGCAACTTAAGCCATTGTTGAACAGAGTTTTTCGGAAGAGTTGTGTAGGTGGCGGAGAAGATAATGACTTTCTTCCTCCCTAAATAATACCTATAGGACGAAGAAGCGCGCACTAGTTTGAGGAATCTCTTGGATTCAAAAATGTCCTATTTATATGATTAGAAATTTTCCCTCAATTGTGCTTTATTTGAGGTAACTCTTATCCACTGCTTACTGTATATTTACCTTTAGTACTTTTATAATTTTTAATGCTGCTTCAAGTTGTGTTTTCCTTTATTTTTTTTCCTTTTTTTTGTAAACTTCTTAAGCATTTTATTTGTGTTTTCCATAAGCATTTCTGGGAAGGATTCTGTCAAAAATTCCAACCATTATATTTACCTGGGGGTAGTAGACATACCTACTTTGGTAGTCTTTCTATTACGTCAAGAGTTGGCATTTGCTTATTAAATTTTTAATACAAAATCTTCTTATGAAATCTCTCAACCGTCTGGGTAGTGGCAAGCGCTGTGAAAAAAGGTTCAAAAGCTACATATTTTATATCTTTTACTCTTTTTTGTTTATGTTTTCAAAGCTGATTTCTATTTTTAGAGGTTTTACTTATTTTTCTTTTGCGTTTTTCTTTTACTTTTTCCTTTTATAATATTTTTTACTTTCCTTTTCTTTTATTTGTTGTTTTTTTTTATATTTCATATTTCATCTTTGTTCTTTGTTGCATAATTTTGTTTTATTTCTACCACTTACAAGCGTTCGTTGTTTATTTTAGACATTTTCGCTGTTCTTCAATGAAAGAGCGTACTTCATAAATCTCTTTTAACTGATTTAATTGCATTTAATCTGCTACTGTTTCGTTATTAGAAGCACAGGTGCTTCAGTTCAAATTTTTTTATTATTTTTGGAATTTTGAATTTTTCTAGTTAAATTTAAATTAGCCTCTAATTGGCAATTAATAATATTCATACTTATATAGGGTTATTCAGTTTTGTGGGTTCAAAAGTACAGTGCTGTATTTTGACATCTGTTGAACTAAACTAGCAAACCAATCATGTTTTGTTTATGTGAAAATTCAAGCATTTATGAAAATGGATCATTTTACAACCGCAGAATGCTTTAAAAATCTTAAAATCTACTACAGAATTGGTGAGTCAAACATGGCCACATTTCGGTCTTTAAGAGGAGATTATGATGCACTTAATGATCAAACTTCTCAAGCAATTGGTAAAATTTTAAAGAAATTTGAAGATACTAAATCGGTTACAGATATTGCATGTCTTGAGAATCATCGTTTTGTTCGTTACACCTCAAATTTCGCTACTGTAAGTAAAAGAGTAGCCGAAGACCCGAATGTGTTTATTTCTCGACGTTCTCAAGGACTGGCACTTTCTTATGGAGTATTTTGGACTTGGACTTACAACTGCATCCATTTAAAGTCTGGCTCGCTTAACAATTGAAGCGAGCTGACCATTCACACCGCCATGCATATGTCGATTGGGCGGTTGAACAACAAGCTGAGGACGGTGATTTCGAACAAAATTTGCTTCAGCGACGAGGCACATTTCTCACTCAAGTGATATAAAAATGAACAAAATTATTCCAATACTCAAATATTTGAAGAAAGACCTAGAAAAACATGCTGACTGGTGCGTTCTTTAATCCGGAGGTGTGACTGAACCTTACTGCTTTAGAAACGACAACTGTCACTGTCAACTCGGAGAATTATGGTCGTATAATAACCGAATTTTTTTTGCCTGCAATCGAAGAACACACTTGGACAATATGTGGTTTCCACACAACACGAGCGCAAATGGCTTTATTGTGTGAAAAATTTCCCGGCCGCTTAAACTCTCGTCTTGGCAATGTCAATTAGTTACTAAGATCGTGCGATGTGACGCCGTTGGACTTTTTCTTTTGTAGGGCTATGCAAAAGACCGTGTTTAAGGCAGTAGTTTCTGAAGTGGCTGCCGTCTGAACTCGTGAAACGGTGCCGATGATGGGTGAATGGATGGATGGACGATTGCGCGATGCATCTGAAACAGTCGAACTAATTTTTTTTTAAATTTATATGAGTGTCTCTTCTATATAACCTTAAGTAACACCAAAAAACTTGGAAAATACCAAATTTTTTTGAAGTTTGAAAAAAAAATTAAATTCTTTAAAATAAAATCACTTCAAGTTGGAAAAAAAATAGTTTAAATAATACTTTTGTGCAACTTTTTTGGTTCAAATAGATGATAATTTAATACTTAAGCTGGATAACTTTTTTTCGATCGAACATATATTCCTTTGCTAAGGCAAGAAATGAAAACTCGAGAAAACACACTTCAAAGTTCTGCCTGAGCTTTCAAACCCGCTCGACGCTCGGCCATTTAAACTGCTCCAGCTTCTAAAATATGTCGAATTGGCAACTGAAATTTTGAAAACACTTTCTTGGATAGCTCTAGCATAGATTTAAGAAAAAAATTAATTTTTGAATTCTCTAAAGCAAGCTGCTGACTTAAGCGGGTAAACCTTTAACTCTTGAGCACTTGAAAACCAACATTCGCTTAGTTATGCCTGAGATACCGCCCAATATGTGCCAGAAAGTGCTCGAAAATTAGCTCAAATGGATCGAAGTTCATTAGCCTCTCTTTTGAATGATGTGTTGTTTCAAATTTTATAATAAAAAATGAATTTCATGAAGGAAAATATTTTTAATGCATTTACTAATTCACTTTTATTTTCGAAACCACAAAGTGGATAACCTTGTATTATTCTGTATTATTTCTTATTTTCTTTAAGCTACTGAAAATATTTTAAAGGTAATCTCAGTCTGTTATATTTTGAATAGCTCTTGCGGTGCTTTTTTCATCGAACTCGTATAGTTCATTAAACTCCCCTACATTTCCTTTACATTTTTGTATATATTTTTTTTCTTTTAAGCATGTTATAAAAATGTTTTAAGCGAGCATTTCACTTAGTAGCTCACTTATCTGTAATTTCCACATATTACTTTATCCCAAAAAATAAATCAAAATCCCCACTAATCATTAATGTTTTAGGCACGTGCATTTGTTGCACAGTAGTAGCCAACTTCGTGTGCTAAGGCTAGGGCATAAAGCAGGAACACTAAACTCCACTTACTCTTTCACCATGCCACCACACTACACAGTTGGGCAACTGACGTGGCAAAGGAAAACATAAAAATAATACGAAAAAATTACATATTTTTTATTTTTTTATCTTCCCCTTTGTTATGGCTCGTGCTTCACGGTTCAGCGATGTGTGTGCGTTTTAATAGCCACTTTAGCTACAAGTTGCACGTTGAGTTCGTAATTCTATTTCACTAATTTATTTTGTTAAAAAAAGAAAATTTGGTAAAATTTTTCAATATTTATTGGTCATTACTGGGATACAAAATTCATTTAGTTACAGAAATTTTTCCAAAGAGTTTTGCTATCCAAATATTTTTTGTATTTCTCTATTATTATTATTCCGAATACATATAAATTTTTTATCCCAGAAAAAAATTTCCTTTTTCGTACCAAGCTGCTAAATAATGCAAGTTTTATATGGAATATTCCAGCTAAAATAGAGAGATCGTACACTGAGCGAAAAAGAAAAAATAATTTTGAATCTTTTTGGTTGAACTCCCTCTTTAATTTTTTGAGCTTGACTCAAAGTGAGAGTGAGGTGTGTTCGAAAATAAAACGAATTACCCTTAATTTCTCTTTCGAAATTGTTATATATTTTTTTTTTTGAAAAAATCATGCTCCAGCCAACCATATATATCGGATTTCTTGGTGGTTGGTGCAGACTGTGAGGGCTCCTTTTTTATGGATTGGGATTTATTCCAATCGCTGAATGGCGTTGAAGAACTGGTCACGTGCATGTATCAGCTTCTTTACAAAATATGGTCGGGTGAAAGTATGTCCGACGATTGGAACCTAAGTGTGGTCTGCCCAAACCATAAAAAAGGCGATCCCACAGTCTGCGCCAACTACCGTAGAAAAAGCCTTCTTAACATCGCCTATAAGGTCCTATCAAGCGTATTGTGTGAGAGACTAAAGCCCATTGTCAACAAACTGATTGGACCTTATCAGTGTGGCTTTAGACCTGGTAAGTCAACCATTGACCAGATATTGACCACGCGCCAAATTGGACCCGTGAAAAGAGGATCCACACACACCACAGCTGCCTCTACGCCGCTATGTTTGAATTTGGTAACCCCGCAAAAATTATACGGCTGTGTAAACTGACCTTAAGCAGCAGTAAAAGCTCCGTGAAGATCGGGAAGAACCTCTCCGAGCCGTTCGATACCAAACTATTGACATAGTTCGGCGAATGAAGAGACAGCGGCTACGCTGGCTAGATTATGTCGTCCGAATGGGTGAAAGCACTCCAGCTTTGAAAGTATTCGATGCAGTACACGCTGATGGAAGCAGAGGAAGAGGAAGACCTCCATTCCGTTGGAAGGATTAGGTGGATAGTGACCTGGCTTCACTTGGTATTTTTAGCTGGCGTCAGACAGCGAAAAGAAGAGAGGAATGGCGCGCTAATATTGATTCGGCTATAATCGCTTAAGCGGTGTCAACGCCAATAAAGAAAAAGATGCTGTGGACATTGGTCACCAGAGCACGACTTTAGTTCCTACATGAGCATGCTCTGGTCTTGAAACCTTCTGAGAATTGCCGCATCTTTCCAACAATACTCTTGTCGGCCAGCTTCTCAAGCTTTCGGCCGCGCACGTGTTGTGGTCTTTTTCTGTCACTGTCGACTGATCCAATTCAATAATTTAAAAATAATAATACTTATTTTTCAAAATTTAAATTTTCAATCTATTTTCGAGTTCAAGCAGCTTTTCTCTCAGTGTAAATTGTAATTTGTAAAAGTCGTGCCCTCCTACCAAAAAACCAAAAAAAATAAAAACACACCGACAACAAAGAAACAAACAAAAGAAAGAAGTGTGTTAAAGCAATATGAAATGTAAAACACTTGTTTGTCAATCGGCATCCACTTTTCGACACTTAAATAAGATTTAGTGCAATCTATAGCCGTACGCCGTAGTGTGCGAGTCTAACGTTTCGAATTACCGAACTCCCAATACGGTGTATCACCGGCTGCGTAGCGTTGAAATTGTCGTCATTGTCTTCATCATCATCTCCATTACAGTTGCCTGATTTAACAGTAATTATGCTAATGCAATGGATGAACTAGAAATGCCTAAAGATTTCTACAAATACAAGTAGAGGAACACGAAGGAGAGCCTGGCAGAGTTAGCTTTTTAGCGGCGCTATTCGCTGCACTGTGTTTATGGTAGGTGAAGGTGTTCATGATTATTTGTTGGTGTGCTACCGAAATTGTCTAGCTCTTAAATGCTGGTGGTTTGTTGTCTTTCACGGCGTGTGTGGCGGCTCGGCGCCCAGTCTTAGCCATTTAATGGCACCAAAATAATTTGACATTTGTTTTTTATGACCACTTGAATAGTTTCTTGTTTTTTCACTTGTTGTGAGGTTTTTCTATGCGTTTTTAATGAGCGCTTTTGTATTGATATTGTTAATGGTGTGTGATGGGTTGTAATGGGGTTTGGAAATTTTTAAAATATTGTCACTTAAGCAATAAAATAAATAATGAAAAACAAGATTTAAAAGTAAATATTTCTTAAATATTTTTCATTGCATAGTGAGGTTAGGTAATATTCAACAAACCTGTGAGTCTCTCGAATTTAATTATTAGTGTTTTATTTTATTACATTTTTATTTAAGTTAATTTAAAGTTATTTTATTTTACTATTTTTTATTTGATCAAATTTTAATTTTTTATTTAATTTTTTATTTTCTTTAATACATTTAAATTAATTTAATTTAATTATATTTTATATTATTTTATAAAAAAAATTTGTTTAATTTTTAATTATATTTAATTTAGTTAACTTTATTTTATCTGATTTTATTTCGTTTAGTTTAATTTTTTTTACTTTATTTTGTGTTTTATGCCTTTATTTAATTTTATATTAAACATTTTATTCTTTTTATTTATGTTTATTTTTTTCATTTATTTTATTTGATTTCATTATATTTTAATAATTTATTTTGATTCATTTTATATTTTACTTTGTTTTTATTTCATATTATTTTTTTATATTATTTAATTTTATTTATTTATTTATTTATTTTATTTTATTTTATTTCACTTAATTTCATTTTATATAAATTTATAATAATATCTTAGACATATTATTTTATAATAAAAGATATTATTTTAATTATAATTTTTTAATTAATTTTTTTATTTTATTTGATTATAACTAACAAAGTACCTTTCATATTATATTATTTAATTTTATTTTATATTATCTATTTTATTTTATTTCATTTTATTTTATTTTATTTTGTTTTACTTTCTTTTATTTTATTTTATTTTATTTTATTTTATTTTATTTTATTTTATTTTATTTTATTTTATTTTATTTTATTTTATTTTATTTTATTTTATTTTATTTTATTTTATTTTATTTTATTTTATTTTATTTTATTTTATTTTATTTTATTTTATTTTATTTTATTTTATTTTATTTTATTTTATTTTATTTTATTTTATTTTATTTTATTTTATTTTATTTTATTTTATTTCATTTTATTTTATTTTATTTTATTTTATTTTATTTTATTTTATTTTATTTTATTTTATTTAACTTAATTTAATTTTATATAAATTTATAATATATTCTCACACATATTATTTTATAATAAAATTTGTTTTATTTTATTTATTGATTTTTTTATTTTATTTGATTATAACTAACAAAGTACCTTTCATTTTATTTCATTTAATTTTATTTGAATTATATAATTTTATTTTATAATATTTATTTTATTTAATTTATTTTTCCTTTCTTTAATTCATTTTATTTTATCTTATTGTGTTAAATTTTATTTTATTTCATTTTATTTTATTTCATTTTATTTTATTTCATTTTTTTATTTTTTTATTATGTTATTTTATTTTGTTTTAGTTTATTTTGTTTTGTTTTATTTTAATTAATTTTATTGTGTTTTGTTTATTACTTTATTTATTTTTCCTTTCTTTAATTCATTTAATTTTATTGTATTTGATGTTATTTTATTTTATTTTATTTTATTTATATTTATTTAATTTAATTTAATTTAAATTTGTTTTATTTTATTTTATTTTGCTTTATTTTATTTTATTTTTTTTTATTTTATTTTATTTTATTTTATTTTATTTTATTTTATTTTATTTTACTTTATTTTATTTTATTTTATTATTATTATTTTTTTTTGTTTTTTGTAATAATATTACAATGTATTTATCCGAAAATATTCTCAAATTTCTTTTGCTCTTATCTTTCTTTGAAAAATTCGAAGGATTTGCGAGTCATTGACTAAAGTATTTTCTCCTTTCATTCTTTTGTTCATTTCTCTTCGATTTTTCTTCTTGTTTAGCTTTGGCATCGCCACCCCAATAATTTTCTGAATTCAACGGTGCAGTTGATGCCACTAAAAGCCGGTTGGATTGCAGCGGTAAAGTGCCGCATGCACAAGAATGTGCCATGGAGAACGAAGAGCTTAGCGCGAGTCTTAAGTCGCCTCTAACAGTGACAGTGTCTCGAAAAAAATATAATTATAAATATTTACGTACTAATATTTTCATTTTTCGAAGCTGTATTTAGGATAGAGCTCTTGGAGCTATACGATAGAGATCAAGGCAAGGAAAGCTCTGCCGATGTATGTGGCTCTCACAAGCTTTGACTATTAAAAAACCCGAATAACTCTGTGAGCTCTTAATACGTATATGCGAGATTTAGCAGAGAGAATGAGAAAGAGAGAGACCTGTAAACAAAAAAATTTCTAGATACAGCTCTGTTCTGGCTCTACCACTTCCTGGGGGATCTTGTGTTACACAGAGGGCTCTTCTCACAATCAGAAGCGCAGCCAAATTTTATAATGTCTTTGGATGCCATCTTGAAAGTCGCTTACTCAGAACCTGATACCAACAGTTGAAGTCTGAAATCCATTAAAAAAAGAAGTAGCTATCAAAATATTTCGCCCAGAGTCATGAGTCTTTCTTGAAATCCACTGTGCCCCACATTGTGCCGCTTCTACATACATACAACATCTCCGCATGCTTGCATACCCTCACAGCCACAAACACATACCATCCATTACCTCATCAATTACCGATCTTGTTCGATTACGTGCTGCTAAAAAAGACACACTAACTCCAACGTCTGTATGTATCCGTGGACGCGCCATTGTACGCGAAATTATGTTAATGACTCGCGCCAGTCTTTGTTTAAATTGTGTTTCGATATTAAATAAGTAGTGTGTGGAGTAGAGTCGCGCGCCAACATCAACACAACACATAGGTACATATACACATTTTGTTGTAAACATACCGACAAGATCCACTTATCAATACAAATAGATGTGTTCTTGTTAAAGGAACGAAGCTCAGGTTGGAAGGGTGAGACGGTAGCTTAAGCGCGTAGCGACATTGCACTTTCATGTGCAACGCGCTGAGATTTGTTTCTGTACCCCTCCTGGGGTGGAGGGCGGACTGAGCTCACTACAATTATTGTTTCTCTACAAATAAATGCGCTTCGATGTAACTACATATGTATGTATGACAGTATGTTTGTTTGTGCCAGAAAGTGCACATAAGTTCCAACTCGTACATAAATTAGCGCACAATCAATTAGCCGGCAACATGCTCCATTCGGTCTTCCTTCCTGCAGTTTGTTGCATTTTTCTTACTTGCCTGCCTGCCTGCTTACCCCTTTTTACTCCTCCCAGCAATAGCATTGAACTGAAGTGCATGAAAATAAAATCAAAATCGCAAAAGCAATTCAATTCAATTCAATTCAATCCAATTTAATACCCGACTCACAATGAAATTTGTTGGAGTCGACTCCGTACTTTACTTGTAGGGGTCTTAAGTCGGACTGCGCGCTTACTCGCTCACCACCCTTCACTCCTCAGTGGGAGCATTTATTTTTCTGCGCCGCGACGAAACTTTTCAGTTTTTTAAAACTATTTCAAGCATCCCACCATTGAATCCTTTTTTAAATCTCTGTCTTTGTTCCTCTTCCTTTTATTGCTTATTTTTTGGATTTTTGTTTTCGTTTTCACAACTTTTTCGCCGTGCGTAAAAACAATTTTGTTTTTTTTTCCTGACCAACATATTTTCCACTCTTCACATTGTTTCAGTTTGGTTCTCAATAGGCGGTGAGCTTTTATTTTATTTAAATAACTACATAAATGTATCGTCGTAGTTTTGCCGAAGCTTAGGTTCGTTGAACTGAAGACAATGCAGTTTTTTGTTGTTTTGCATCGGACGCAAGCCAATGTGAGCCAATTATTTATTTGGAATTGTTTATTGGTTCAATGAACTTCATAAAACTTGCGATACTTTATATGCTCTAAAGACTCGAACGGGACACAGCTGTTTCGGCAAGTCACCATCTAAAAATAATAATAACACGTCCAGTGTTATGGAAATTCGTGTCTCGCCTCGAATCGGTTGGTCGGGCATTTATTGTAATGTCTTGTCCTACGGGAATTTCTACAAAACCGTCCCTAGTCTAGTAAGTCTAATTTATAAACGCTCCTTAAAATCAGTATGTTCATAAGTGCCGCTCTTCTAGTGCTGATTGATCTCTTCTTCCTTCTATTTTATTTTTCGCTTTATTAGTTGTATTTCAGAAGTCTGAAACCAAGTCTGAGTCGACCGAGTTCCTTTCCCAATTATGTTTTTCAAACAAATAAAGCGACCTTGGAGCGGCCGTTGGATTTATATGAGAAGTTTTCTATTTTTTGAAAGAAATACCCTCTTGGGGCTTGATATTCTCTGCCAAGGGCTGGTGGCAATCAAAAACATTAAGCTCCTATAATTTTGGTTTGATGACGGTCGGTAGGGAGCTTATAATGACGTTCCACAGTTCCCTTAAAAGAAGTTGTTAAGCAGTAAGCTCGCAGAGTAAGCAATCAAGTCGAACTCGGCACATCACATCACATCAAAAACATTTTTCTACTTTACTACAATAAATTCAAACAATTTTCTAATACCTCAAGAGATTTTTGGTTTACTTCATAACCCACTTCACAAGGTATGGTTTAGATTAGGTTAAGTGGTTGATCTCAGAAAAGAGCAGACATAAAACCTTACTAGATGAAACGCCTAAGACTCTCAATGCAAAATAACTACTAAACACTTCACGATCGCGGCGTATTTCATAAGAAATAGTTGTCTTTCCATCCTTTGACAATAAAATATTTGACATCAACCCCGAGTCTAAGTAATTAAGCTGCTTAATAGTGTAAAAAACTTTTTGAAACTTTTGGAAGTTGGATCATTAACCTTTCCCTCAAGTTTGGGTCACCCTGTGACGATGATCACCGTGCGTCTTTTTCTGAAACTTCAATCTCTTCAATCGTCTCGAGAAGTGAAGTTAGGGAGCATTACTTCTTCGACATAGTGCCGGGTCAAAATTTCTTAGTAGTGCGAGAAACTTTTCCGAACTACTGGATACTAGACAGTCGAACTTTCCCTCAAGTTTGGATCCATCTTTGAAGGCATTCACACCCATGCCGTCTACAGAAACGTCACGTGAAGAAGGCCAGCTCAACGACACAATAAACTTTTTACTTAGGAAAGAAAATGAGAGCGTCGATAATAGAAGAAAAAAGAAGGTGTTCCTGTGATTGTTATGACTTGACATTGTGATTCTGAACATAGCTTGCCTTGTTGTGATTCTAAATTAAAAATTCAAGGTAAAAGTCTTAGCTTAGAAGAATATGGAAAGCGAGTATGATACTCGAAATCCAACGCAGAATCACTCTCTCGACGAACGAAGGCCAAACCCCACATCGTTCCTGGTGTGCTATATGGAGCGGAGGGGTGGACGATGACAACATCTGATGATTCGGCGTTAGGAGTTCTCGAGAGAAGAGTTTTGCATAAGATTTACGGTCCTTTAAGAGTTGGTAACGGCGAATACCGTAGCCGGTGGAATGTATGAAGTAAACGGCGACATTGACATAGTTCAGCGAATTAAGAAACAGCGGCTGCGATAAGAATACTCCAGCTTTGAAGATTTTCGATGTAGTACCCACCGGTGAAAGCAGATGGAAGGGAAAGGCCTCCACTCCGTTGGAAAGACCATATAGAGAGTGACCTGGTTTCATTTGGTATTTCCAACTGGCGCCAGGCAGCGAAAAGAAGAGAAGAATGGCACGCTAATATTGATTCGGCTATAATCCCGTAAGCGGTCTCTACGTCAGTAAAGAAGAAGAAGATTATGAAAGGGTGGTATAAGGATAACTCCTAACATTTTCTTCTTGGTATCTTCTGCAAAGATATCCAAAACACATTTCTGCTTTCCCGTAAAAATATTTATATGTGCTTTTTTTATCTTCAAAACAAAATAGAAAAAAATAGACCAACAACTACAGCCCACTTCCGGCCACACAATAATTACATGCCAAATATGTTGCAACAAACATTTTGCAACGCAACACATTTCAGACGAAATGCCAATTGAGCAAATTTTATTAGTGTCACTTCCTAAAACAAATCTTCTTCTTCTTTTTCGCCTTCGTCTTCTTTTGTTGTGGCAAGAAAGATGACAGATGTGGCAAAGTGGCAGCGCGAAGGCACTTGGATATGGCGCAAAACGCTTAGGCCATACAAACTCGGAGTGTGGCAATAAAATGGGTTGTCAGCAGGAAACAATTGTGGGCTGCTACTTGTCTTCTGCAGTGTGTGAAAGAGAGAGGGAGAGGGGTAGGAAGCAAAATATTTGCAAATATTTTAAGCCCGTCAATCGTTAAAAGACTGTTTTTTATGTATTAAAAGGAAAAAAAGAACACAAATAAAAAAAAGAAAAAATTGTTTTCGTGTTCTTTTTTCATTATTAGAGTTATTTTGTGTTTTGTTTTAATTTTATTTTTAATCTTTTTCCGTCGAATTTTTTGTTTCTTTCTGCTGTTGTTCTGAGTTACCGAGCTACCGGGCGCAAGGCATTCGAAAAATTCCGATTAAATATGCAAAACGCATCAAATGTTTTAATGGGTGTAACAAACACGATAACAACTACAGAGACAACAACAATAACAATGTTAATAACAATAACAACAACAGCAATTACATTGAAATCTCTCTGTATTCTTGCCAATATTGGCAATAAATTTACTCACACGTTTGCCAGTCATATAACGGTTATTGTTGTTGTTTATGTTTTTAAAATTTTATTTTATTTTATTTTTTGAGTTTTTCTTGTTGTTGTTGTTATTCGACATCTAAAAATTGCAGCAATCGTAGGTTAATAGCCATCTGCTGCTGGTTTTTTTCTTTTTCGGCATATCAACCATTTGCCATAACGTGCCACGGCATTGTAAGTCCAGACTCGGTTCGGTTCGACAGATCAAATAAAAACGTGTGAAAGTTTTGTGCTGAAATATCTGAGCCGGTAAATACATATGTATGGAGAGATATTACGAAGATAACCGAAGTCGAAATCGAGGTTTTTTAAGATTCTATATCCCAGCCGGTCTCTTTATGTCACGAAGGCATCAGCGGGAAAGTAATTGTCGTCTGAGCTGAAGTCTACAGTGCTCACTAGGAATGTGAGCGATGAGCTAGAGTTGGTGGTCAAAAACTAATCAGCAGTGGCAGTCTTTCAAACCTCGTACAACCCAGTGTGTAAAGGAGGAACCGAAAAATAAAAGCTGTAACAGTGTTATATTTGATCCAAATGAAAAGGGTTACTGAGGCATGTATGGGCCGCAATAGCCGATTGGTGGTTAGCAGTGTGTAAGTACTACCATTCAGGAAGCCGGGGTTCGAGTCCTTGTTCGACCAACATTCCAAACTATAGGAAATAAATATTTGTAAACGCAGTCGCTCCTCTGAGGAAAATGTCAAGCCCTTCGAGTGTACTTCTGACTTGAAATAAAAAAGCTTCTCATAAAAATTCATCGGTCTTTCGGAGTAGGCTTAGAACAAACTATAAGTCTCATCCATTCTGTGGGAAAACATCCAGATGCAGCCCACAAATTGGTCGAAGGTCGGGAAATCAACCATAGTTAGGCCGAGGTCGAGAATTAATAAGCGAATTTTCCTAAACAAAAGTCACATCTCGAGTTTTTACTGTTGTTTTATGGAGTTCCAACCATTCAAAACTAAAAATCTCAAATTCGTTACAACACTAGTTCGTAGAAAAAATGCAGAACCGCACATTTTTTACGATTTCTTCGCATGTCTATGAGAATTGGTTAAAGAAAAAGGTAATAATTGCGTAAAATTATTATGTTAAATGCGTTGTTTATTGAGCAAATACGCAGTAAAAAAAGGAGTGAGAAGTACGTGAAGCACAAAAAAAAATTAAGAAAAGTACAAATCGTGTTGCCGAAAGCAATGACAACTTTACTATACCACCTCCACCTCAGCTCCACCTCACCACCAATCACTTCGCACCAGCACCTGCGTGGAGGCCATCGCCAATGCCCGCCAGCCGAGTGTTTGTGTCGTGATAGCAAAGCGTCGCCAAGCGTTTTGTGTTTTTGACGCCTTCGCTTCTTCAATTTGCTTTCATTGCCAAAACAGCGTAAAGCTCTGGCCCTACCTGGCCGCAAACACCCAGCCCAGCAAACACTACAGCGTGGCGTGGTCTGCTACTTTTTCTCAATTCTTCTTGTGCCAAGTTGTCGGCGTTTTTGCGTTTGTATGTTTGGAAATTCCTTAAATGCAATTCTTAGAATTATTTTACTGCTTCTGGCTTTATGTGTTTTCTTTTTTTCTTTCTTATTTTCACTCATTTAATGCGCGTATTTTTCTCCAGTTCACCAATTGCTCGCATTTTTTTTATAGCCAAACGCGAGTGAGATGGATTTTTTTAATGCATTAGATAAGGTTTCATTAAATTTATAGCACATTTGCGCTTAACTTAGATTCGAAGTGCTCTGAAACTCCTGTTATTTTGCTTTTTTATTGTAAAATATTGTGATATCTATATTCATTTCAGTTGAGTAGCTTTAAGACGCTTTAAGAATCTATTAAAATTCTTATAATGTTCATACAAATAGGTACACATATATAGTAAGCTGCCTCTCGCCCATTAGAATGCTAGAAAGAGCTTAAAAATTGTGGCTGAATTTTTCTTACAGATGTGTTGATTTAAGGAAAATAGTTCAGTTTAGATGAAAAAATAGTATATTTTTTGCATTATATTTTATTCAAGACAATTGTGCTTTTAAATTGTATAATTTAATTACTTTTATCTTATTTTTTATTTTATTTATTTTATTTTATTAAAGTTTACTTTATTTTGTTGATTTTTTTTAAATTGATTTTATTTTATATTTTTAAATTTATTGTATTTTTACATTTCATTTATTTCAGCTGAATATACATTGTTTAATTTTACTTAATATAAAGTTATATTATTTTATAGATCTATTCTAGTCTATTTTAGTTATTGGGCTAATTCACTTTAGCTTAGATTATTCTGTTAAATTGTATTTAAATTGATTTACTTTAATTTTATTCCATAGTTTTCATTTTGTCTTAATGTTATTTTTTTATATTATTTTAATTTATTTCGTTTCATTTTATACTAATTAATTTTATTTTATCTATTTTTTTACGTTATTTTATTTAATTTAATTTTCTTTTATTTTGGTTAATTTTATTTTACTTTATTTTGTTTTATGTTATTTTATTTTATTTCAATTATTTTATTTTATTTTATTTAATTTTTTTTTTTAATTTATGTTATTTTAGTTTATTTTATTTTATTTTATTTCATTTTTCCTTATGTTATTTTATTTTAATTAAATTTATTATATTATATTTTTTTTATTATTTAATTTTATTTTATGTCATTGTGTTTTATTTTATTTAATTTTGTTTCATTTTATTTTATTTTAGTTCATTTTATTTTATTTTGTTTAATTTTATTTTATTTTATGTTGTTTTATTTTATTTTACTTTATTTAATTTAATTTAATTTAATTTAATTTTTAGATGCTTTTTCAGGTCATTATTGTGTTGAATTGTTTTTGGGTTTTCATTTAAATGGAACTGTTTCAGACCATATATTTTTTTTTTTTTTTGGAAATAGTGAAAAAATTACAACAATAGCTTTGGACGGTAGAAGTTATAGCTGCTATTTCGGAAACCACCACGTTTCCTCATCAGACTTCTTTTTCCAGACACCTTTTGTTCGAATGGAATTCGAACTTGGGATGCCCACAGCACGAGCCAATGGTAATCCCATTAAGCTACATGTGTGCCGCTTTCACATATTGTTGTTTTTCACTTTTTTCCTTTTACCTACATATCCACGATCAATTTAATTTTATTTTATTTTATTTTATATTAATGTTTTTTATTTAATTTTTCTTTTTTTATTTTTTTTTATATTTTATTTTATTTTATTTCATTTTACTGTATTTTATTTTATTATATTTTATTTTATTTTATATTATTTAATTTTATTTTATGTCATTGTGTTTTATTTTATTTAATTTTGTTTTATTTTATTTTATTTTAGTTCATTTTATTTTATTTTAATTTATTTTATTCTCTTTTGTTTAATTTTGTTTTATTTTATGTTGTTTTATTTTATTTTATTTTATTTTATTTAATTTAATTTAAATTAATTTTATTTTATTTTATTTTATTAAATTTTAGTTTATATTGCTTTATTTTATTTTATTTTACTTTATTTTATTTTATTTTATTCTATTGTATTTTATTTTATTTAATTTTATTAAATTTTATTTACTTTATTTTATTTTATATTATTTTTTTATTTTAAGTTATATAATTTTTTTAATATATTTTATTTTATTTTAATTTTTTTATTTTATTTTATTTTATATAATTTTATTTTATTTTATATATTTTTTTTATTTTATTTTATGTTATAAAATTTTTTTTACTTTATTTTATTTTATTTTATTTTATTTTATTTTATGTTATATAATTTTTTTTACTTTATTTTATTTTATTTTATTTTATATTATTTTTTTATTTTATTTTATGTTATATATTTTTTAATATATTTTATTTTACTTTAATTTTTTTTATTTTATTTTATATTAGATTACTTTATTTTATTTTAATTTATATTATTTATTTTATTTTATTTTAAATTATTTTATTTTATATTATTTTAACTCAGTTTATTTTGGTTCTATGTGAGTCCATGTAATCCCTTTAGACTATTACATCATACATTTGCGAAAATGACAATTCTTAACTTAAATACAATAGAAGATGCAAATATCTTGAAAATAAAACTGAGTTCAAGGCGAGCTATAGGGAATATCGGATTAGAAAATTCAAACTTTGGCCATTTAATAAACAAAACGACCAACAATTCCACCCTTATTTGAACTAACAGAAGTTTGTTTCATTGCTTTCAAAGACATCATACATGCAAACACACTCACACACACATGATAACAAACAACATAAAGCAGACAAACTTTCATAAATAAATTATCAACGTTGTTGCAACAAATTGTACGAATAAATGCATTTGTGTGGCCTTTAACTGTTTACGTGTTGTTGTGTGGCCCTAACAGCGTCCAGTTGGCGCAGACATAAGTAAAGATGCCACAAGGGACCAGCTTGCATTTCTCTCAACACCTACAAATAAATAGAGTTCAAAACTAAGAGGGGAGAGTAGAGTATGTAAATGTTGCAAGTTGCAAATAAATTGTGCAAAAAATGCAAAATTTTCTAAAATTACAAAAAAAAAAACAAGAATAGTAAAAAAATAATTGAGGCATCGGCAATAACGAAAGTGATGTTGTTGCTGCTACTGTTCCGCTCTAACAATTGCAATTTTTTTTATTTACATTGCATTTTATATGATTTTATTTGTGCGATTAGTTCAATTGTTATTGCCGCCAATCGAGCGGACGTGAATAAATACAAATATATATGTAAATATATATGTATATATACAGCCATGATACACTCAATTTGCAACAACATTGATTGTCATATTGCCACCCACCAACAGCTGCATTCACTCGCAGTGTTGTGGTCCAAGCCGACTGCTGTGGCGCCATTGAAGTCACAGTAATTTACGCGAGCTGCTGCCGGTTGGCGGTCAATTGTTGCAAATGAAATGGTCTGTACGCCGCTCAACGAAATGCAAAGTTTATGTGCCGCATGCCACACGTTCTTCATATGCCTATTTTATCCATTATTCAAGGTTTTTTTGGCCATTTCCGATTTTATTTTGTTTTCAGCTGTTTTCTTTTTCTAAGCTTAGATTGTTATTGCGTTATTTTTTCATTTTTCTTTTCACTTTTTCACTCTTTCCATTTTTTTATTTACTTTTTCTCATTATTTTTTCATTTTACAACAACTATATGCATTTTTAAACATTATTCTTTAAAAAGAAATAGTCCACATCCATATCGATCCTTTATGCTGTCCTTCGCAACTCGTGTTTTCTAATTGCCCTTTTGGTATGGTTGCCAATAAATTGTTCAACGTTGTCATGCTCAATCTGTGTAATTTAGCTAAGCGATAAAAATTCTATGCTTTCAATAAAAAAAAACAAGAAATTTTTATTACTTTAGGAACATAGAGGGTACTTTTTAGGCATGTATCCAAGCAAAATATAACACAGCTGGCTCGCATAAATCCCAACCGAGAAGCCTAATTTTTTACCACATTTTGCAGCTTTTGGGCCCTTATGTCAGCAATAACCCACCGAATATTCTGTTCGAAGGCATTAATCGTCTCGGGTTTAGCTGCCTAGACAAGCAGCTTCACATAACTCGACAAGAAATAGTCCAGTGGTGTTAATTCACACGATCTTGGAGACCTCGACACGGTCCCACGACGCGAGATAATCACCAAAAGTTTTCTTTCATAAATTAGTAGTCTCGCTGGCTGTATGACATGTAGCGCCGTCTTATTGGAACTAAAAGTCGTACACATCAGCATTCTACAATTTAGGCATGAAAAAGCTTTTAATCATGTCCTCAAAGCGTTCCTCATTGACTGTAATATTATGGCTAGCTTCATTTTTGAAGAAGTATATGGATCAAAAATTTCCTCTGGCCGGGGAACACACGAAACAGTGACTTTATGAGTAAGCTTTAAGGCGTCTCAACAATGCTTTGTGGACTATCATTACTCCAAAAGCTACAATATAGTTTCCAATGTCCCCATTCAACCAAAAGTGGTTGAACAAAATTTTCCTGTGAAAATCGAGTTCGGTGGCCATTTTGTATTGGACCCCATCACCGAAGGTGCGAAGCGCTGATGACAGTTCGGTTTCAATACTTGCACAAGTTGAATTTTGTAAGTCGGAAACCAAGAATTATCCGTAAAATCTTTCATAAAGAGGACCACTGGGTACAGCTCCAATTGTTGCACACGATGACGACTGGACTCATCGCATCTTCTTCGGTGTAGACTATACGGTGTCTCTGAGTATGCGTAGTATCCACTTGTGTAAACAACGTGCGAAATCGGATCATGGTTGCTCGAATTACCGACTGCGCTGGCGTGTCGAGCGAATATTAAACGCAGCGTCTAATACGCCGCGCGAAGAGAAGTAACATTGAAACCCACTCGTCTAAAAAAACACCCTTTATATTAGAATATTTACCGTTATTTTAGCGAAACTAACGTGTTGTCAGCTTAGCGGAAAAATATTTGTTTTCGCTAAGTGTTTATAGTGGGATTAAAAATCAGTTCTTTCGTAGCTATAGAAACAAATAACGAAAAATACATTCCTCAATCAAAAATAAGCCCCAATACAAATTTTTAAATAAAACAATCGATTTTTTTTGAGCAACGAGCGCAACGATATTCGTGTTTATAAATATTGGCGAGCCAAGTTTTTTTTATGTAAACAAATCATGCTCCAGAATACTTTTTCCAGTTTTCAAAAACAAATTTCTAGATTTAATATTTTCAGTTTCGTTTTGCTTAATCCGTCTCTAAAGAAATGTCAGCTAAGATATTTTATCGGTTAAAGTAGAACGGAATCATGACCTTTTGTTTGAGTTCTTTGTTCGCCTTTAATAGATGGATACCGTGCCGGGGTGTGCTGTTCGATTTTCGAAGCATGATCATCTAGAATTTCGGACCACATCGGGGCGAAAATAAATTCAGTAGAAAAAATTTCGTTCAAAAAATGTTGGAGACCTTCGTCAACCGAGTTCTAAAACTTTACTAAAACTCCCCAAAATGTGCGTCGATTATCGCTAAATAAGTCTTCCCTATCTTACATACTATGTGAATGACGGAAGCCACACCTAACGAACTGGGATTTGTGGCATATTTAGATCCACTTTATACCAGGTAACAAACATGCGCCAAAACTTCGAATAGACAGTTAGAAAAAATAGGTACTTACCATCTCTTCGTCGATTTAAAGCAGCCTTGGATAGCAAGAAAATCAGCTGTCTCAACGCCACTACGGGAAACAGCTCTCCAAACCGTTCGGCTTCAGACTGTTGACTCTCTTTTGTTTCACTTCTTGAACTTAATGATGAAGGAAATGATGAGAGCTGTAGAGCTAAATTGAGATGGTATTCAATATCACGGGCTTCAACAAGTTTTGATTTTTTCATAACTTACAAGTTATAGACGATTTCGTCACTCTTAGAACCAGCATTAACATGAATGTCAACGTGTGAATCCGGCGTAAAATGATTGTTGCCAAAAGGTTTTTCTTTGGACTGAGTAGGCAATTAGAAAGTAAAGTCTTCTCTCGTTGAACAAAGACCAAATTCTACAAGTTGCTAATTATTCTTGCCTTTATGGTATAGAAGTATATGATGATGACAATATCCAAAGAGTCGACTTGGGAGTTTTCGACAGAAAGTTTTTGCTCAAGATTAATTTTACTTTGAGGATTGACAATGGTGAATACCGCAGATCCTGGAGCTACGAGTATGAGTTGTGTGGAATATGCTTTGCAAGCAGAGTAGGAAAAAACATCCACTTTCCACTCTGATGGAAGGATCAGGAGGAGAAGGACTTGACTTCATTTGGTGCCCGCAATTGTCGTCGCACAGTTAGAGGAAGGAACGACTGTCGCGCTATTTTTGGAGCGGCTGTAATCGTGTCAGACAAGGCTGACGTCTGTAAAGAGGGGGAAGAATAAAAAAAATTTACAAGAAAGGAAGGTTATTTTGTTGTTTAATTGACTTGAGATCAGAACCGAAGTTTTGCTGGATTCTAACCAAAGAACTCATCAAAGTTGATGGTTTGTGAACTTGTTAGCCTTTAGCTTCGAAGAATTTTTGGTTAATAATGAATGAATAATACAACAATAGATTACATGGCTGATGTTGGCGCAGTGGTAGAACACTCGCCTGTTAACTCAGCATCCGTTGGTTCGATCCCTGGCATAAGAAGTCTGATGAGCAGATGTGGTGATCTCCAAAACAGCTGTCACTTGTCACTTCTATAATTTTTTTTTTGTTTTATAACAAAAATATTCAATTCATACAAAACAAACCAAGCCTTCAGCTCACTAAAAACATATAACAAATATTTTTTAAAAGTTTCTTTGGTTTTAGGTAGCAAGGAAAAATAACCGGAGATCAGCAAGATCTATGGAGTATTGCATCTAGGTTATCATTCCCTATTCTAAGCAATATGTTCACACTTGACAGGCGTGGCAGCGTGCATTGAGTTGATTGAACTTTAATCTCTACGTCGAAGGCAGATTTGCGACCTGCTCTGACTCTCTGGAAAATTTAGTCTGTTTTAGCGAAAATTTTGCGTCTACCCGTCTCACCAGGAAATCATTTTCAGAGATTAGATGTCACGAGAAATCGTAATGTTTATGTCATCAACAAACTCTCTAATTGTGATTCATGTTTTTTTGAGACTTTTGTCGCTCTCCCTCGCTGTCTCTCATCGATGAAGTGTTCGCCCGTCCGATCCTCTGAGAACGTTTCGTATCAGAGCTAAATATTGATTTTGGTCTAAGGTATTTAAAATAGACTGTGTATCTACATACGTGTATGTCGCCTTATACATTTTCAAATAATTTTAATTAAAATATAAAAACCGGTTTGAATTAAAAACTGTATTGACATGTCTCAACACTAACCTTATCTCTAGCAAATATCTATGAAAATAATGACCAACTCGCATATTTGTATATTTATATGTGCACATTTGTCCGACAAAATTGTATATTGTTCTACATAAATCAGGAAATGTTGCAATTCATGAAGCTTGACGACGACGACAGACCGCGGAGCCAGCAGAGAAACCAAAAAGCTTTGACAGAAATCAAACGCCAAGCGCTGAGCAAACGAGAGACCGACAGACCACCACCTGAGATGTAGGCAAATGTGTTCACTGCACATTTCAGATTTGTAAGACAATCATACAAACAAACAATTTTAATGCAACAATAAATTGCTGTAAATGCATTTAAGAAATTAATAACATAACTTCAAAGCGGACAAGCGCTAAAGTTGGAAAAACAGAAACAGATATGTATGGTAGCCCAAAAAAAAAAACAAAAAAAATTAAAAATGGAATAATAATAATAATAAAATCTCCCAGATAACACAATATTCAAAAATTATAATAAAAAAAGCGGCAGCGCGCACATTCATAGATTTGCCATGGCGATTTCATTGGCAGCTAACTGGTGGCGTGTGGTTTATTTACAAATTTTAGATTTTTATTTCATTTGAATTGTTGTTATTGTGGCTATGGTCTCCGGTTACTGCAATGCGAGCATAAACAAAAAACATTTCGCGCTGAATGTAAAGTAAGGCGGCTTGGGAAAATAGCCACCCATGTAGAGCGTTGTCATATGAGTATTAGAGGAAATGCGAAAAAAACGCATAATGTTGTAAAAAATATGTTATAACAAACTAAATAACAAAAAAAAAATCGAGCTGATTGAAAAAAAATTATTTTATTTTATTTTGTTTCATAAAATTTTATTTTTTCTTTATTGTTTTTTACATAATTATTATTACCGTGCGTTTTGTTTAAAAAAAAATTTACTTTTTATTTTAATTTATATTTTGTATTATTTTTAATTTATTTTCTCATTTTATTTTTTTATTTTGTTTTATTTTATTTATTTATTCATATAAATAACATTTAAACATAATAAAAAATATAAAAATTAAAATATAATAAATAATTAATGATAAATAAAACAAAATAATATGCATATATCTCTATATTTAAAAATATTATATGCATTTATAAAGTTCCGGAAAACTCGGTAAGATTCCGATCGATTGATTTAAAACTTTGTCAGATTCTTTCTATGTTTCCTGGAAAAGCTTATATGAAAGTGAACCAGGAACTGCTTTATTCGAAGAAATCGCATTTATGGCTTGATGTTCCTCAAATTCTGTACGTAGTAGGCAAAAAGATTACTCTCCCCTATGTGGAGTGCTCCAGGGACTAACCTATTCGAAAAAATGGTATTTATGGCTCAATTGACTTGAAATTCGTTTCATAGGTTTCTTTTTGCTTATATTAACTACTACACTACTACTAAGATTGCCCTTCTCTCCGGAAAGTAGACCAAGAACCGAACTATCCGAAAAAATATTTTTTATGGTTCGTTTTACTTGAAATCCGGTGCAGAGATCGCTTTTTGCTTAGATTAACAGGAAGAGTAATCTGCTCTACAAGAAATGGGCAAGGAACCGACTTATTCTGTGGCTGCGGGTTACAAGCTAATTCTATAAGTGCAACTTGGGTTTGAATAAGCGTTGATCCGAATGGTGTATTCGGCTTACTTTGAGGCATTTATGGTATATTGACATTTTCGTGAAAGACTTTGAGTAGTGAAGAAGTGACCCACACATACCAATAAGATCAATAAAGTAATAAAAAATTAACATTTTGACTAAGATGATGCTTGATTAGGGTATTTTTTTGATCGTTCCTTGCAATACTAGTTAGAATAAAAATTGTACAAAGCCACTGCAACCTGTGGCCGGATCTGCAAATATTTTTAATTTTTTTTATATTATTAAACTTATTGTTTTTTATTTTTTTATCTGTTATTTAATTTATTTTAAGCCAGTTTTCATTTTATTTTGAATTATGTTAATTTAGTTTATTTTTTATGTTGTTATTTTAAAGTTTTTTTTTGGTTTTATTTTTTTTCATTTTTTGTTTCAATTTATTTTCATTTTATTTTATGATTTATTTCATCTTAATTCATCTCATTTATTTTTATTTTATTTTTCTTTATTTGATTTTAGTTTATTTTATTTGGTTTTAGTTTATTTTAATTGACTGAATCTTTTTCTTTTTTATTTTGTTTTATTTAATTTTTTTTTTTTTATTTTATTGTATATTATTTTATTTTGTTTTTTTTTTTATTTTATTATTTTTAAATTAATTTATTTCTTTTTATATTTTATTTCATTATATTCCGTTATATTTGATTTAAATTCTTTTAATTTTTTTCATCATTTATAAAATAACATAAATTTTATTACTTTGAATTTAATTTCTGTTTAATTTTAATTTTATTATTATATTTTATTTGGTTTCTTTACTATTTTTAATTATTTTTTTTATTTTATTTTATTTTTTTATTTTAGTTAAGTTTATTATATACCGTTATATTTTACTTCAATTTTTTTTCTTCTCAAATCATTTATTTTATATTATTTTATTATTTTGAATTTAACTCGTGTTTAATTTTAATTTTTTACTTTTTATTTTATATTATTTTATTTTATTTTATTTTATTATTTTTAATTTTATTTATTTTTTTTATTTTATTTTTTTTTTAATTATTTTATTATATTCTGTTTTATTTGATTTAAATTTTTAAAATTTTTTTTCAAACCATTTATTTTATGTTATTTTATTGTATTGAATTTAATTTCTGGTTAATTTTAATTTTAATACTTTTTTTTTTATTTTATATTATTTGATTTTATACTATTTTATTTTTTATTATAATTTTTTTATTATTTTAATTTAATACATTTATTTTTATTTTATTTTGATTTATTTTAGTTTGGTTTATTATATTCCGTTTTATTTTACAACAATTTTTTTTTCAAATCATTTATTTTATTTAAATTTTGTTATTTTATTTTTATTTGATAAAATTTTATTTAATTTTATTTATATTATTTGATTTTATTTTAATGTTTCTGTAATTTATTTATCGATAATTTATAATTTTAGCCGTAACCTATTTGTTCTGCTTTCATAAGTTAAATACCAACTGTGTCAGAAATCAATAATTAACTTTATTAAACAAGCGAAGTAGAAGAAAACAAGCTAAAGGATATTGAAATAAGGTGATTGAAAGCTTAATTAAATTTGTGTAGAAATTACCAAATTGTGTGTAACTGACAATTAATCATATTTGAGTGAGGTAACCAACTTAAAGTTTTACTAAATCCTCACTCAGCTCAGCCAATTTCATGTCCCCTTTGGCTTCTTAACTATTTGCTTTTGCCTGCCATCTTTGGTTTGGATACAATTTTGTTGCTACGATTATCTGCAAGAGACAGCAGACTGTTAATTCCACAAAAAATAGAATATAAAGCTAAGTAGAGTAGCAGTGAAAAGGACATTCAAGGATTTTTCAATAGAACCAAATGAGAGTTAGTAGTTCAACATGCACGGAAACTTCCACAAGAGGCCGATAATCACGATTTAAGTAACGACAGAGGACATCAAATGCATTTTTCTGACCATTAACTGGGTATGATAGTGGCCAGAGTGGTCTTGTGGATATTAGCAATGATAACAGTAACATTGTTTGCTGCAACAGACGAGTCGCCACAATCGCATTGCCACTTTGTTGCCAACAACAGTTGAGCATTAAAATTTTGCGCAGTCATTGGCAAGTGTTGGAGTTTTGTGGCTGCTGACTGCTGTGAAGATGTATCACACTCTTATCCGCAAATAGTCAAAACTCTGCCTCAGCTTCGTTACTAAGTATCACTTACTTGCCCAATTTCATTTCCGCTTTCGAATTTTCCACCCTCGTTCGTGACGTGCAATCGACCCTCATCACTAAAACTTCCTTCCGTCTTATCGCTTTCTATCTGCGTCACCACTTACTACCAGCTAACTTTCAGTTGCCTCAAATTGTTGCAGATTACTTATTTGTATCTATTCACGACAGTTTTTTTGCCTTTTTTGCTTGCTTTTTTAGCTTACTTGGTTTTCCCACTACTCTCTTCTCTAGTCAATTTGCTTTCCGTTTAGTTTGTGGGGGGTTGCATTTTATGCTTTGCTTTATCGCCATTTAACTTGCGCTGAAATACCTTTGAATTGCTTCGATAATGAATTTGTATTTATACGTTTTTGTTGGCAATTTATTTATGGCCTTTGTTGGTCGCATAGGTCGGCGAGTCGAAAGCTCTGAATGTGCTCTCTATCAGTGGAGTACTAATTCTTTGATGGATTAGTATAAGCAGATTTATGTCTAAATCGATACTCGTTAGCTCTTTGTTTGGCAGATAAAAGGAAGGAAGCAGCAATATTGCAACCACTGGTGCTCGAAAAAAATGTGTGAAGAGAAAATAAAACACCTTGGAGGAAGGGTGCTGGAGTAGGTTTGGCAAAAAAAAGTTTTGAAAGTGAAAAAATAAACTCTCTGGAATAAAAATGTAAAACTAAACTAAGAGTACCATACATAATGCTTGTTCAGTGGAATGCGACGGCTTGAAATAAACGGGATATAGACTAACTTATACAGCCTTGGCCCAAAGTATTAGGCACCCCACTAATTACTGATTTTTTATTTTAACAAGTGAAGTAATGAAATTTTATTAGTAAAACAGTGAAAATATAATGAATTAGTGATAATAACATTAATACTTAGTAAGTCCACCCTTCGATTTAATAACGGCAGCAATTCTCTTAGGCATTCTGCGTACAAGCTTTGCACATTCATCCGTATTTATAGCGTACCACTCGTTAATTAAGACATTCTTTAAGGCAGTTTTGGATGTTATACTGTGTTCCTTAATCTTGCGTTTTAAAATAGCCCACATGTGCTCAATGGGATTAAGATCTGGAGACTGTGCAGGCCAATCTAACAAAGCAATGTTGTCATCTCTCAACCAACGCATCGTAGTCGCTGAGTTGTGACAAGGAGCATTGCCTTGCTGAAATTGAACCCCGTCTAAATTAGTATCACCAAAAATGCGCGTTAACGAAGGTAGAAGAACAATACATAGAATACATTTATGTACTTTTGACTGTCCATGCGACCTTCGCCAACGAACATTTCGCCGATACCATCAGCAGCCATGCAGCCCCAGATCATAATGCCGCCTCCTCCATGCTTAAAAGTGGGTACCACGCAATCTGGATGATATTCTTCCCCAACCCGTCGCCTCCCCAACGTCACACCAGGTCTTCCAAATATCTGTAGAAAATAAAAAATAATGTTTTCATAAGATTTGTATTATGTCTTCGAAATTGCTCTAGGGTAAGAAGCTATGGCTTATTTTCTAATTGCGGTCGCCCCTAGGCAGGGAATGTCCACCCCTGCCGAGTGTATTTCGGACATGAAATAAAGGCTCCTCATAAAACAAACCATCAGCCGTTCGGAGGCGGCTTAGTATAAACTGTAGGTCCCTCCATTTGTTGGAAAAACATCAAGACGCAAAACCACAAATTGGAGGAGGAGCTCGGCCGAAAATCGCTTCAGCGGTTACAAGCGCAAATTATAAAATTTAAAATTATTAAGAAGCTATGGCTGTTAATACTTTAAGATGATCTTAACTAAGCTTACCTCGAAGTTTGATTCGTCAGACCACAGAACATTCGACCAATCTTCTTCCGTGAAATGTTGGTATCGGCGAGCCCATTTTTTCTATTCTTTTCTGAGATGAGACGGCTTCTTTCGGGCTTTACATCCTTTTAAACCTGCTTCCAGAAGTCTTCTTCTAGCTGTTCGAGCACTAACTGGTTTACTAAATTCATCCCGAAAGGACAGCTGCAAGAGCAGAAGAAGATTTTTTGCGATCCTTGAGAGACTCGCGTATAAGTATTCGGTATTCTCGTTTACTGGTTAGACGCTTTCTTCCACTTTTCGATTTATTATTGGGGGATTTCGTCTCCACAAATCGCCTGATAGCACATTGGACCACGCACCGCGAACATCCCACCAAATTGGCAATCTCAACCTGAGACTTACCTTCTTCACTTAGAACTTGAATTCTAACTCTATCATCGTAACTAATTTCACATTTTTTTAAGCATTTCGGTAGATATGAGCTGTTTTTATAAGATTGGTAACTTTTTTCTAAATGTAATTTACACTTTCACTTTCAAATTTTAAATGCGAAAATATTTTATGAATTTCTTAAAAATTACAATTTTTAGGTTCAGCTTATCCAGAGTGCTATAAATTTTAATATTACACAATTTATTCGTTTAATCAACAGTTAAACACCCATGTAAGACATTTACAAAAAGAAGTGGTAACTTCGATAGCCACATTTGATAATACTTGTATTTTAGTGGGGTGCCTAATACTTTTGGCCAAGGCTGTATATACTTTTAATTGTGTAGCATGAGTACCAAATAAAATTTTATTTTTATATCATTTTAATTAATTTTATGTTATTTTAATTAAATTTATTTAATTTAATTTTTATTTAATTTAATTTATAATAATTTATATATTTTATTTTATATTATTTTATATAATTTTATAATTTTTTTATTACAAAAAAATAGATTTATTTTTTATTTTATTTTATTTTGTTCATTTTATTTTATTTTATATTATTTTATTTTATTTTGTTCTATTTTACTTTATTTAATATTATTTTTATTTTTTTATTTTGTTTTAAGCAATTTTTTTTTAATTCAATTTAATTTGGATAATATTATTTTATGTAATTTTAGTTTTCATATTTTATTTTTTTATTATTTAATTTTTCTGTATTTTATTTTATTTTATTTTTTTTTATAAAAATTAATTTTATTTTATATTTTATGCAATTTTATGTTGTTTTGGCTTTATATTTTTTTTTAATTTTGCTATGTTTTACTTTATGTTATTTTATTTTGGCTTTTTATTCTAGTTTTTTAGTTTTCTATTTTATTTTGCTTTTTTTATTTTATGTTGTTTTATTTTGGCTTTTTATTTTATTTTTTTTAATTTTCTATATTATTTTGCCTTTTTTGTTTCATTTTATTTTGTTTTTTTTTTTTTTATTTTATTTAATTTAATTTTTTCTTCCATTTCTACTTTTATTTTATTGTTGTCATTGGCAGCCTAAAATCTAATCTGTTAATTGCTTTTACGCAAATTTTAATTAGAATTAATGAAATCAATGCACGACCATCAATATATAATATAACTATTGGCATACAGGAATCAATGTCACGAACTTCAAAAGAATCATAATATCGTTCAGTTCAATGCCAATCTGCCAGCAAAAATAGAAAGAATCATAAATCCAAAGGACGAGCAACAAAGTAGAAACAAATTTTAATTAACGACATAAAAAATGCATAAAACTGCCGTCAGTTTCCCGGAGTTTCCCGTAATATCCAACCGTCACAGAAAAATTAATCAACAGCTGAATTTATTAATAAAATATCTGCTTAGGGAAAGCATGAAGAATAAAAGTAAAATTCTCTTCGCTTCCACACTTCAACGCCATTTTCATCCCAGCAACTGTTGCCTAATAATCGATCAATGATGCCAACCCGACGATTAGGTCGACGCTGTTGTTGTTGGCAGCCGCCAACCAGTTGCTCGCCAGATGTCAGAAATTTGTTTATTTTTGAAAGAAGGAGACATGCCGGAAAAATTGCCTCAACGACAGAATGAAGGTAGAAGAACAGAAAAGCCTGCAGAGCTATAAATTTATGTCCAGACATCTTTCCCGCTGGAGTTTTCGTTTTTGATGAAATGATTGACACGCGCCTGACGGTGTTGATGAAAAACACAAACCACAAGAAGAAAAAAAAAACGACTAAAAAGGAAATCGAAAAGAAAACATGCTGGCGAAACATTAAAGGCAAGATAGTACATAAATATGCTTGTGGTTGTTGCTGTACATCATCAATGAAGGTGAAAGATGCGGCGAACGTTTGGAGCGTTCAAGAACTAGACATCAATAGAGAATTTGGAGAAGAAGCAGGAAATGTTATTAGGCAGCCGAAGGCGAGTTTTCTGTAGACGTTGAGGCTATAAAACTTATGCAACATTTCACAACCGCAGAAACCACGAACGAAAAAAAAATCAAAAATGAAATAAATAAATAAATTACAATTAGAAACAAAATAAGATAAATAAAGAAAGCAAAGCTACAAAGTGCTAGACTAATGAACTGTAGAGAACAGCAAATTAGAAGCTCAAAAAAAACTAAAGACAGAGGAATCGCTAGACGATGTGGAAATGAAGGAAAAGGCGCAGATGGATTAGCCAGCCAATGATGGCCTCAATTGTGGAAGGGCATGGGCGTGTTGGGTCTAGCCGCATATGAAATCAACAGAGTATGTGTAGAAAAATGTATTCGAAAATATGTTCAAAATACAGCAATCGAAAATATTTGTATGAAGTTCGCGATTTTCAATTTTATTTCGTAATTTTTGTGGTCCCACCTTTGAGAGGAAACATAAGATTGATTTTCTTTCCTCGAGATTTAAGTTTTTTAACAACTTCAATTGGAGAGCTCAGTGATGTGACCAATTCCGTCAAAATGAACCTTTAAAACACTTTTAGCTACTCTTATTGAACCAAAATAATCCCGGTTCGGCTGGGTTAAGTTGTAGGCGGTCTAACATCCCATCCGTAAGGACAACTTCCATAGGAATGAAGGCCTCTTGTTGGCCATGGCGAGCACTATATGGGAATTTTCTAGGGTGGATTGTTTCTGGCTAACCTGAGAATATGGCTTAGACTGTCTGTTATTCTCATGGATTATATGTCGCCGTATATCTCCATTGTCCTCGGAAGTCCTATTAAACGAGCTGGTTCGTCGCGCTCGGCAAAAAGGTAGAACGTTGTGTGCTGTGAATATTGTCATGGGGTTCTGTGCATGCTGGACATAAGTTGGGTACGTCGGAGTTGAGTCTAAGATAACATTGTATAATATCTGGGCTTAATTACGTCAGAGCTTCTAGTCTCACATGAGGCAGCCAAAGCATTTAGCGATGGTCGGATTCCAAAAGATCTATATACGGGAAGAAAGTTAAAGAAGGTGTTTACTGACTCTCTATGAATGGAATTTTAGGCCTGCCATTAATTATTGCTGTTCAGAATCCATATAGTCTTTTACTTCCCTCCTGATGTACCTCGGATGAGTCTCTGATTTAAGCTGCTTATAATATTTTGTTTTCCACTTCTTGCCTGGAAGCATCGATGTCTCGCAGTGAAGGTGTTATGCAAAGGGGATATTTAATGTTGTGGTCTTAAAACAATGTTTTGACAGATCTGTAGCTTTCTCATCTGTGTCTCGTAAGTTCCCGTTGACCAAAATATTGGATGTAATTTATTTTTACCGGTAAGCCGACCAGAGAGCCTTTTGAGTTGTCAGCAACGTTTTTTTTTATCATTTTGTCTGGTGCTGCTGGCAAACGACTTGTTTTTTGGTGGTACTGTACCTTATTAACTTACGTGTAGACGGAGTGGAGGAGGGCAGGTAGGCCGTAGGGCTGACAATCGAAGGTCACTCCTAGTAATTTTTAACCGCAGCAGGTTCTACTCATCGGAATTGATCCGGATTAAATCGGTCCAAAGATCGTAAATCTTTCAATGACCTAACCCCGGAGATCAATTAGTAAAGAATTAGATATTGGTATCGTTCACGCTTCTTAACCATTTAGTAGGACCAGTCAGGTGTCCAAATTGTAAAGTTTGGTCTTTCTTTATTGAAAGAGGGCTTTAAGTTTCAACTGTTTACTCGATCCTAAGCGGCATATGTTGGTAAGTTTCCTTTTCTAAAATACCCTTTGATACGAAACTATGTGGAGAGATACATTTCAGTTCTGACAGAGGTTCTGGAGTTGTTCAAAGCCAACGAAGATATGTGATAAGTGCTTTTCTTTGCTAAGGAAAGAGATTACGATGTTTCAGCGTGTGTCGATCCACTGCACATAGGATTTTTCCAAAAAATTGGTCAATTGTCCCGTTCGCTCTGACGAAAAATCATTGAAAGCAAAATAGTGAAGAACAAAAATTCAGTACGGAAAAGAGAAAAATACGTATTAGGAATAAAGGGGTCTAAAGAGACATGAGGTTACTATTTTCAGGGTGGCTGAATATCTGAGCTTGACTAGATTGAGTGAAAAAAAATTTCGCTGAAATTTAATAATTAATTAATAAAAGTTTCTAAACCACTCGTTTCTATTTTCATTTTTATTTTTTATTTTTATTCTTTTATTGGTTGTATTTTCGTATATATTTTCATTCTGTAGAGATTGCCCTCTTACAAGTAAATATTATCTTCAGTTTGCAGCTATGAGCTCTACTAGAGCGATACAGTCGACCCCAGTTTAGGCTAAACTCAGCAACAGCAGTCAAGCATTTTACGACTTTTTTATTAGCATCAAGAGCGTTTACTTTTATGAGCTCGAGGAATATATGGTAAGCATATCGGTGTGGCTTGGCGCAGAGCAGGCAGACAAACTGCAAGGCGAATAAATCACGAGTGTAAGGAAGTCAATTACAAGGCGTGGAATGCGCGGGTAGTACTGTATGTGGAGCAGGAATCATTCACCTTGAAGTTGAATTGTTGTAGTCTATAATGCTGAGTCGCAATACAACATTGTGAGCTATTAGCGAGCTAGACCGAGGTAGAAGGTGTTGGCACTTGCTGTGCAGAGTTGTAGAGGTGGCACACAGTATTAGTAGACCACATGTAGGTAAGAGAATGAAGCTAATACTTGCCTATTCGTGCTTATACATTGTACTTTCTTGAGTGTTTACCTACATATAGATATGTGTATATGAGTATATTTAAATAAATACGCAGTAAATTTTTTTTTTTGGAAACTCTTTTCTCTGCAAGCCGTTGAAATGGGCTCATAAAAATCGTAAAATTTCTTTAAAAAAGAAAACATTTTTCACAACTTTCAACACTTCTACACCCCTGGTTTTCGTGGTTCAATTGAATTTACACAAATATCTTAAACATTTACCGTTAAAGTTAAGAATTCATTAACTCAGTAAGACTTTAGCGCTTTATTTTTGTGTTCTGTTCTTTTATCTTTTCTTTCTTCTAATTCTTATTATTATTATTTCGCTTCCAAAATCCTTCCATTTGAATTTTGAATTCACTTCTCCGTCGAACTCTCACCAAATGTGAAGTGTCGGAGGAACTAATGATGTTTATAAAAACTTTTTATAAAACCAAAGAACGATATGCAGATAACCACCAATCGAGTTTCATAGCTCTTCACCCTCACGCCTTCATGAAAAGAAGAAACAAGTTACGATCATAAGAAGGAGGAAGTACTCTAAAACTTCTGGAATACTCTTCGTGTAGTTGAACTAATTAGAAAGTTGTAGCTTAATTACTATAATGACGTCAGATACTAAGCAGAAGAGAAATAGTGTAGGCCGCTGTCTTTTGTAGGGAATTGAGGTGTACTCGTGCGTGGTGCTTTTATGAATTTCATAAATTCTTTATTCACTTATCCCTATGTCGTTCAATGGGAGATAACAGAGTGCTTTTTGGAACATCCAATCGAGGGATGTGACCAAGGTCCCAAGAGTGCAATATATCAGTGCACCAGAAATGTAGGTACACCTAGTATTACTTCCAAGGGTCACCAGTATCCTCATTTGGTATCGCATGATTTGGAAAGGTCCATCTCAATTCTGGCAAATTGTTTAGTAATTGCTTCTTTGATGCAAGCTGTAAGCGACATGGAAATCTCTGCGTGTATCGATCCTTTGCACACAGGTAATTTATGAAAGTGAAATGACTCTAAGGCTTTTTAAATACAATTCTAGAGCCCCTTTTTAAGACAAAAGGACTCTAGACCGCTGCTATTTCTAAGTAGTCGGAATACCCGTCCAAGGTTTGTCTATAATTTTGGAAAGGGGGCTCCTTAATATACGTATTTCATTGATCTTTCTTCTTCTTTTCCTTTATTGGCGTTGGCACCGCTTACACGTTTATAGCCGAATTCTTCATTTCGCTGTCTGGCGCTAGTTGGAAATACCAAGTGAACCCAGGTCGCTCTCCATCTGATCCTTCCAACGGAGTGGAGGTCTTCCTCTGCTTCCACCAGTGGGTACTGAATCGACTTGTAGAGTTTGGTTTTCGTCCGCCGAGAGAGGACTTTACTTTTTTTACTCACTCCGAAGTAGCACCTGTTGGCAAGAGTGATTCTGCGTTGGATTGTTGTTGGTGTTAATGCTGGTCTCTAGATAGAGGTGGGTTTGGCACTCACCACATGAAAAACTAAAATCCAATGAAAAATATAAATAAGCCTTTTTGATTTTTCACTTACTTATTATTTCGTAAGTGGTGTTATGGAAGGCTTTTTGAGACCATTCACTCGAAGGGTGTGACGAAGATCTATTTCCTACACAATAAAAGTTAGGTTGAAGGATCCAACGCTAAATTTCTACTTTTAAACTGAGCATACGTCTCTCCTGAGGCTCGCAGTGATTAAAGAGTCGGCTATATGCTAATATTGCTGTTAGTGTGCTCAAACCGGCGCTCAGACACAGCACTCCATCATCTTTAGATGTATTATTTTTTATATGCTCACATCGGAATTATGTTTCTATCTAGTGTTAGCGCTCCACCACATCGCATGGATATACTTACTTCGGGGATCCAACATGTTTCAATTATTCCTACGGAATAACGTTCATTGTAGCTACAGTTTCAAGAGGTCAATGGGATAGAGGATCACAGTCCTTTCACATTCAGCTCGCGTCCTCATAGAGAACACTGAAGGTAAAGAATTCTGAAATGAGTCAAATATAAATTCCGAAAAATGTACAATTCAATACTGTAATATCCTAGAATATAACACTAATAAATTCCCATTAAAAAAGGAAAATTAATTCCATTTCCTGCCTTGCTATTTTCAAGTCCATGCCACAACAAATCAATTCATTCCTTTGAAATTTGTGTTGTTGCTGATGAATGGAAAAATGTTGAACGTAAATTGATATTGTACAAGAACACAAAGTCGAGTGTTGCACTATGCCTTAGCTTTAGTAGCTTTAGTAAATAGTACTTTGATTGTGCCTTTGGCTGGCCAAATGCATACGCACACAGAGAGCAGTCTTGTGGCCAGCTCTTGATTGGACATTCGCCGGTAGTCGCCGCCACTGCCACTTAAAGAGTGGTTCGACCTCCTCGCATACAATTCATTCACTGCTGTTAGTTAATCACTGACTTTATTGACTTTGTTGTGCAATTGATTTTGCGCATTTTTACCTTATTTCAATGGATTTTTATTTTTATCTTTCGCTGTCTTTCTTATTTTATAGTTAAGTGTTGCAACTGTGGATAACAGGCTTAAGAGGTTATAGTTTCTCAAGTTGCATGGTACTACTTATAGTTCTGTTCTATGAGTTTTTGCAGACGTTGTGTATACATACCACATATTGAAATAAACTAGTTAACAACTAAAGCAAAACTAGTACTTTCTGGGTGTTCAACTAGTCCGCTCATGGCGATTTTTCCCAACAATAAAATAGTATTTTTTGTGCAAAAATGTCTTCCGAGTTTACAATTGTCGGATTTCTGCTGGAAACATACCAGTCCAATACAGGTTCATAATGGACAAAAAAGTAACTGATTCAATTTTATAGGCAACTTTTAAAATAAAAACAGGAGTAAAAAAATTAAAAAAATTTAAAAAAGTTAAAATAAAAATTATTAAGATTAAATTAAAAAATGTAACTAGAACCACTTTGGTACATTTCGGATCAGTGCCGAATTGTGTTAGGAAAAAATAGTAATTAAGTAGAATTGCACGATTTTGTATTTAAATTATACGAGTTTACAATAGTCATATTTCTGTTAGAAACATACTAGTCTTATACTGGTCCAAAAAATAACTGGTTAGGATTTTACTTCCTTTTTTCATTGATATAGACAACTTATAAAAAAAAACCAAAAATATAGAAATTAAAAATTTTAACTAGTACCACTTTTGTACATTTTGGACCAGTGTCAAATTTAGTCAGGAAATTGTAGTAATTAAGTAGAATTTTGGTATCATCACTTTAATGTTTCAATGCACTGTCTTGTATTTAAATTATACGAGTTTACAATTATCAGATTTCTATTAGAAACATACTAGTCTCAAACTGGCTCATAATGGGCAAAAAAATAACTAGTTTGGCTTTTACCCATATTTTTGTTTATATAGGCATTTTATAAAATAAAAAATAAAAAAAAAGAATATAAAAATCAAAAAATTTTACTAGTACCACTTCTTAGTAATAAAGTAGAACTTTTTCTTATATCTGTTAGAAACATACTAGTCTCAAACTGGATCATAATGGACACAAACGGAACTAGTTTGTTATTTTACACACATTTTTTTTATTTATATAGGCAACTTATAAAATAAAAAATTAAAAAGGAAAAAAAATTTAAAAATGTAACTAGTTACACTTTTGAACATTTTGGACCATTTCAAAATTTTTTCGGGAAATTTTAGTAATACCTAAAATGGAACTTTTTCTCACCACTTTAATATTTGACTATTTGGTTTTGTACTTATATAATATTATTGCTTCTTTGTGTGGTATAATGAGCACTTGGCGAAGCATATGAGTTAGTTCTTAAGTTCTTTAATAAATACTAGTATACATATGTATGTATATATACATTGGCATTTAATGCCAATTTCATTTTCTCATGCTCATATGCAAGAAAATCTATTTATATAGCAATTTATTGCTGACATAGTAGTCAATTAGCTGAAAGTGTGTGGCATAGAATTCAGAATACCACAAGTGAGTAAGTAGCCGTGGAGTTGCCAAGTGGCTTTTTGTCAGCAGCATCGGCTTTATCGGAGATAATCTCTAGTTTGAGTTTGAATGGCAATTAAAAATGTAACAAGTTGTAGCCTTTCATAAAGCTCGAGCATGACTGCAAGCGACGATTGTATTGGAATTATGGTTTTGCCTCTTAATGATGGCCCATTCATTGTACCGTCATTGTCAGTTAAAAATGTTTTAAGGTCTAAAATCCAATTAAAGGTTTTGATTGTAAATACTTGAAATAAAATATATGTACGCATATAAATATAAAAAATAATGATTAGTGAATGGGTCACAAAGCAAAACAGTGGCGAGTGTATTGAATAGTCGAGAGACTGTTCATAGTAAAAAAATTAAATAAAAAAAAAATCGAATGAAAAAATGCTAGATGAATTTTTAATTTTCATAATAAAATATTTTTTCGTCGTCAAATTTTTGTATGCCTCTTTCAAAATAATCGTCCGTCCCGTATAACACCGAATTTTTTCCAATCCTCGAGGCAATTCTGAAACGATTTTCTTGATATGCTCTCAAGTTCTTTCAGCTACCCAATTTTGAACTGCTCAAACATCACGTAACGGCCGTCTTTCCATAGGTATTTTCCATCTTGGGAACAGTAAAAAGTCACAAGAGCTCAAATCTGGTGAGTATTGACTTATAATGTATTCTCGTTATACGACTGAGAAAGTTTCCGAGCTCTAAGTGCTATGTCTTTATACTAAAATTTCTTCGACTGGAGAAAGTAGTCGAAAACGCAAGACACTTCTTACCTCGCAAGTTTCAGATCTCCACGATTAGCGGTTCAAGCTAAGCGTTGATCACTCAGTTATTCAATAAGTATTTAAGTATTAGAAAGAGAATAGATAGACCCTCAAAATTTATACCGACTGAGTTGAGTTAGCATGTCTGTCTATCCGTCTGTACGTAAGCTAGTCTCTCAGTTTATGAGATATTTCAACCAAACACAGGTATACTGGTGCATTTCAGCGATCATTTGTCGGAATCGGTCAGATTAGGTCACTATAACATAAAACGGGTGATCCAAGTAGAGGTACTTTTTTCAATATCCTTCTTTTGACAGATCACGCGGAGTCGTGTCAAGCTGCAATGTTATTTTTGTTCAATATTGTTTCATGTTACGACGTTCGCAAATCGTTTGTATTATTTGCAGCACCATTACCCATCTTGAGACTCAACATTCATTATTGAATGATATTCGACCGAATAGACCACGTCCAGCACCCAGTGAAGAAAACACAACGGTCGTAGCTGAGAGTGTACACGAAGACCGTGGAGAGTCGACTCGGCGCCCTTCGCAGCAACTCGGACTGAAGTATGGAACGACTTCGCGCATTTTACGTCGAGATTCTAAACTGAAAATCTATTGTACAAAATACAGCTTGTGTAATAACTGTCGACCTACCCAAACGACATACCTTCGTTCTATGGGCTCTTGAAAAGTTCCAAGAAAATCTGATGTTTTGGCGCCAAATTTTATTTCAGCGATGAGACCCATTTCTGACTCAATGGGTAAACAATCAAAAGTTGCCACATTCGGGACGGGAAGAGTAACCAGAAGAGATTCAAGAGTTGTAATTTCATGCAGAAAAAATAACGGTTTAGTGTTGGTTCCTTCAAAAATGATACCGGTGAGAACGTAATCGTCAATGGCGACCGTTATCGCACCATGATAACCGACTATTTCATGCCTAAAACTGAAGCTCGTGATCTCGGCGACATTTAGTTTCAACAAGACGGCGCAACTTCCCACACATCGCACCAATCAATGGATTTATTGAGAGAAAATTTCGGTGAGCAGATGATTTCATGATTCGATTGTCCACCAAGATCGTGTGATATCACACCGTAAGACGTTTTCCTGTAGGGATATACAAAGTCTAAAGTTTATGCGGACAATCCCACTTCCATTCAGGCCTAGAGGAAAACATCACGCGTGCCATTCGCTAGTTACCTGTCGGACTACTCGAACGAGTCATCGAAAATTGGACTCAACGGATGGACCATCTAAGACGTAGCCGTGGCCAACATTTAAAATAGATAATTTTCAAAAAATAAATGACAAAATATGTTATTTCGAATGATAATAAACATTCTCCATTAAATGTGAATTTTCTATGTTTTATTTTCTTTAAAAAAGATACCCTTTATAGGACCGTTTTAAAAATTTGAGGTTTTGGGTCCTTAATCCGTCAAAAAGGCATATAAGAACATACACGGTGTGTCCCAAAAATAACCGAACTATATATTTAAATCATACAACATACAGCGCCATCTATTGAAAATTTGCTACATTAAAAAGATACATTCATCCTCTTTCAAACGCACCTGACTTCATGTAAGTCGGATGACAGAGGTAAAAGTGACAGCCATTTCAATAAAACCAAAAGTGTGCTAATGGTTCCAAAAAAAAAATGGAACAAAGAGCAAATATAAAATTTTGTGTCAAACTTGAAAAAAAATTGAAATTGAAGTTTAAAAAATTAAAAAAAAATTTAAAAAAATGAAGCAGCCGTAACCGAGGTACTGAAGAACATTTCTATAAATGTCATAAAAAAATCTATGCATGGGCTGGTTGATCGTTCCAAACGTTGTGTTGAGTCAAATGGAACCTATTTTGAATAAATAATAACTTTCAAAGATAATATAATGTGTATTTTACTATTTTATATCCAAAAAGTTCGGTTATTTTTGGGACACACCGTGTATGTATATGCTAATAAATATTAACACCGAAAAACATCGAAATTTTCTTTTCCTTTTGGAACTTAGATACTTCGGACCAAAGTTAATATTCAAGCAAATGAAAGGTATAATGGGTGAAAAAACGAAATTTTTCATGATTTTAAAAAATTCTCCACAGGCCAAATTTGTTTTAAATTTTCTCTTTAAAAATATGTAAAAATGATTATGAACATTTCAAACGATTTTCAAATAAAAAAATATGAAAGCGAAACAGACGAAAGAATTGGATTAAGAAAGCAAAATAATCAATGCATTTTATCAACTGTACCAGATGTGCTCTTCTATACATACATACCATACATTATAATCGGTATAAATATATTATTGACTGTGTATGCTGTCGAAACGCCTTTGATGATGATGATGTAAGCTTTTTTCACACATAAATACGTACATACAATACATGTGTACATACATAAATATATTCTCATAAAAAGGAAATAAACTTATAATGATTATTCAAACATCTAGGTATGTATCTACATATGTAGCACATAAACATTCTTGCAACGTAATGTAGCAGCCACAGGCTGAAAAAGAACATCCAAAGCAACTGCGCCACAACACAGAGAATTGTAGAGATATTTTTTTTTTATTTGAAATCTTGTTATTTTATTTGCCATTTCCATATTTGTTTATTTCATTTGCTTGCGTAAGAAGTAGTCGGAAGGAAAATAAGAGAAAAAATGTGGCAAAAGAAAAAAATTAAAAGTGCAAGTAAATATTCTTCCTCAATACTCCATTCTTCTGCCTAATTTCGTTCATACATACGTGTATGTATGTAGTTGTCCTAGATTTGTGCTTCGCTCAGCATATCCGCCAAGTTGCAGGTGTTGCCGCAGGTGCCACCTACTTATGCCGTCATCACTACCGCTAGCATTTCTGGCAGCAAATAACAGCTGAGATTACTGTTTTATATCATGTCTTTTGCTCAAAGGCAGCCGAAGTGAAATTTTAGATTTTTTCACTCTTCTTTTAGTAAACAGTTCTAGGCAAATTTTCTTATTATTGAAGGCGTTCCGATTGAGCTTAAATTAAGTAAAAAATTATTTAATGAATTTTTTGGAATTTTTTTTTTTTTACTTTTACTTTAGCTTCAGCTTCGTACAAAGTAACAAAATTATATCAACTTCAATTCCTTGCGTAAATTAAGCAAAACTAAAATACATATAAACATTTAACATCGAATTTCTTATACATTTAATGAGTGTTGAGAACACTTGAAGTAGTCCCCATAAGAAAAGTTACGAGCATTGTTACCATAAAACAATCAAATATTAGCTATGCCACAAAGCGTTACAATGTCAGCGCGGCGACAATGTTGTCACAGCTGGAGATACACGGCAAGAAATTATAATAAAATATATAAAAATCTGCTAAAACGCTCGAAATATTCTCCTCCAAGGCATCAATCGTCTCGGACTTAGCTGCCTAGACAAGCGACTTCACATAACCTCACAAAAAATTTCCAGCGGCGCTAAATCGCACGACCTTGGAGGCCATGGCGCTTGCACACGATGCGAGATAATGCGCTCTCTAAAAAGTTTCCTTCAAATAGTTGATAGTTTCGTTGGATGTATGACATGTAGCGCCGTCTTGTTGGTACCAAAGGTCAGCCACCCACGTCAGCTCTCCAATTGAGGCATGAAAATGTCATTAATCCTGGCTCTACAGCAATCCCCAGTGACTATAGAGGGTTATGACCGGCTTCATTTTTTGCAGAAATATGTACCGATGATTCTCTCTGCTCATAGAGCACGCCAAGGAATGACTTTTTGAGACTGTAATGAAGTTTTAACAATGTCTTGTGGACTATCATCACTCCAAATGCAACAATTTTGTGTATTAAAGCACTCAATCAGCCAAAATGGAGTTTCATTGCAGAACAAAATTTTCTTATGGAAATTGGGATAGGTGGCCATCTCGTATTGGGCTCATTCACCGAACGTGCGACACGCATGATTGTCGGACGCATCAATTCTTGCACGATTTGGATCTCGCAAGCCTGCAGATGGCACAGCTCCAATTGTTGTGCCTTTCGGCAGATGGACTCATTCGGGTTTGCTTCGATACTCTACTCCACAGCAGCAAAGGGATCTGAAAACCACTGGTATAGAAAACCTCTAGATACTTCTTGGTTCAGAAATCCTTATAAGGTACTCTTTCCACTTAACTTCACATTCTGTTGATATACGACAGCCTTGATATATTTTTGACCCTTTGGAAAGCTTGTTGCGAACGCGTGTCTTGGCTCTCCTGTCATTATCAACACTCATAACGTGGAAGACAGAAATGATAATATCAGCCGCTTCGGCTGCGAAAGGACCATGGATTCTAGAGGCTTCAACCTTCCTCCTAGGCAAGCCGCGCTCTTCATATCAAATTGAATCGGCATGAGGCGGCGAATCTTGGCAGAAAGGTGAGACTAGTACGATGCCTCCAGACGCATAGCGCGAAAACCGGGCCTAAGGAATAGCTTTCACCCTCAAGATGTTCTCAATTCTATAAACTGTGAAAGGCAGGGCTCTCCTCTTCTTCCGCACTGCCCAATTCAGGACTTGACACCGTCAGGTGGCGATAAGACCTCTTCGGAAAGATGTACCTTACTAGTGTCCTCTATAAGAGAAGCAGTGTTGGGTAGAAGGGAATGCTTTAACCGGCTGGGATAACTCGTTAAACCTGGACTCCCCATTGGCATTATGCTAACACCGGCGGAAGGGATGAGAGGTTAATCTCGGAATCTAGTAACTTCGGGGATAGAGTCATTGGACGATCCACTCCCAAACATCCAATCATTTTATGCCACCTGCAAGGTCCTGCATTGTCTGCCAAAAACACTACAACGTTTCCCTTTCAGTAGATACTCCAGATGGATAGACGATAATATGAAAAAATATTAATTGTGTTGAGCCGGAGAACACAACGAGCCTACTCTATGGATTAAATCCATCTACCTGTGATGCTTAAAACTGTGTAGGCAAATGAAAAGTAAAGTCATCTCTCCACGAACAAGGACCAGGCTCGACAAGTCACTCATCATTCCCATTCTGCTAGAGGATGCGCGAACGCTTTATATACCTTTTTCGTACCAATTTTCAATAAGTCCCATTAAAAAATACCTCTTATTGCCTTTCAGTGTATTCTCACTCCAATCACACTTACATAATCCAACACTTGAGCCAACTGCTAACCAGCTCAACACACCGTAAATGAATCCACAAACAGGGAGCAAAAGAGAATTTACTACTTCAACCGCCACTAAGTTGAAATGGGCACTTTTTAGAGCAACAACTATCATGAGCGGTTGTAAAAATAAAATATAAAATATAAATTTGTGTCCTCTTTAACCGCCATTGGCGAAGTAATAGACGAGGTTGAATCCTTCATCGCCACTTAGGCGTTCGACAGTGAGACACTGAGTTGGTAAAATACTCCAGCTGCTGGATGGCAGCCATAACCATGGAGCTGTGTGTGGTGTGCGCGTGTATTATTAGTTAACGCAGCTGCTGGCTGTGGTCAGAGGGCGAGTTGGAGCTTATGTCGCGGGAGCTAAAGTAACTATTTAGTCTTGACAATGTTGCCTGCCTGACATTGTCAGCAATATTTGTTAGCGTGTACGCCAAGAGTCATGCTTTCATTACAATGGCCAGCGTGCTGAGTTGGGGATGAGTTATCGACACCATAGTATTATGGTGACGATGCTACATTCACTCTCCCCTTCTCTCTATCCCCCACACGCACTAAGCCATCATCTTTCTCCCTCCTCCTGCAGAGATTGAACTCTTTCCTCTTCTTCGCCACTTTAAGGATATAAATTGTAACAACTAATGATGGTACAGTTGGTTGCGCGCATGATGGGCTGCGTGGATGGATGGATGAATGGTTGGATGGATAGATAGGTAGCCATATGGGTGAAATCATTAAATGGATCTCGTATATCAGTCTCAAACTCTCATGACAAATAAAACACATATTTTTTCCGTTTAACTGCCATCACCCACTACTCGGGTTGCAGTAATTCTCTGCTCTCGCTAGCATGTGACAATGTTGTCAAGCAACAATTTTTGGCGCGCGTTTTGCGGTTATCACAGTAACAGCAGCAGCAGCTGTTCGGCATATTGACGACGCATTAAGTAGTCTCTCTGCGCTCTCATAAAATAGTTCAACGGTGTTAAATTGCATGACTGACAAGTGGCGAAGTGTACAAGTACATAGCAACAAATAAACAACATAACAGCGACGCAGCTAATAACTGCTGAGCTAACATTCGCTGAACTAGTACGAGGACATAGTAGCGGAAAATCAGTGCCGCGTGAGAGAGCAGTGATAAAAAGGAGTGGAGTCGTACTACTCACTGATGATGCAACAGCAAAATACTTAAAAAGTTAATTAGCGGAAATTGTTGCGAAACAGAATTGTCACTCGTAAAATAGGACAAAGTTGATTTGTAAAGAGAAGCAGAGAATGAGAGAAATATTTTTGTAGAGAGATTTTTTGTTTTAGCTATTAAATTTTAAGCGTAAGGAAATTGTAGTAAATTTAAGAGTTGTGGGAAAATCAAAATTTTGAAACTGAATTCTTTTATATTTAAAACCGTCTCAGAGGGATCTTTTAAATTATATGAACTGGGAGAGCGTCCATAAACCACGCAGCTCAGACAAAACTGAGGAGGGATTAAGTTTAAGTGCTACGATTTAGGCACGCAACCGCAAGAGAAAGTGAGACCAAAGTAGTAGAAAAAAAAATTTGAGAAACAAAACCACGTTCAATCGGAGAGCGATGGAAGTAGCCCCAGGAAAGGCCACGCTGGGATACAGGAAGGGAGGTAGTTCTCCCTAGAGGCCTAAAATATAATATCATCACGCGATTTTGCAATCTGTAGAAAGATCTAATGTAATGTAAAATTTATTATTGTTATTGTCATTCGCTCCCCAATCATTTATCAGTCAATTGCAAAAAATATTAAGTTATTTCCAAAAAAAATTAAATAAAAAATAATATTAATAAATACTGAAGATCCGGAAAAACCCTAATAATACTTTTTCACAAAGCCCAAGTTGTTATTAAAAGCCAAGTATTTTAATAAACTTTTTTTATTTAAATATTTTATTTTTCTAATCTACCTTTTGTTTAATTTTTTGCAGGGGAAAATCTTCGAATTCTAAAAATGAGGTAAGTTGAGAAATTAAAAAAAAAATCTAAAGATGATCAGAAAATTACTAATTTTAGCTAAGGGAGGATATGTGGGGCTATTAAATTTTTTCTGTAATTAAAATTTTGAATTTAAATTTTTTTCTTGAAAATTACAAGACAAATGTATTACCAGGTGATAGTATCAGTTCTCGCCTAACCTTGCACTCGAAAACTGCCTCTACTATGTAGCTTTTGAGAATTCTCACGATAAAAAGTCATCTTGTTTGAAACCTTCTTAAGTATTAAACAACTCAGGGAGGTCTTTTCTATATTTGACCGAGCTTTCTCAGGAGGTTGCTCAGCATCAGTTTACACAGCCGTATAAGTTTTGCGTGGTACCAAGGCCCGGCACAGAGGCATATACGAGTAAGTAGGTCTTTTTCGTGCTATCGATGGTTGGTTTTAAACTCTAAACTCACGAAGAAATGGTGTGTTGTCGATCGTTCTCCCAACGATCTTTAATTTTTCTAATTGGGATTGTGCCTCGGCAGGGCTTGCAAAATCATCCGAGTATATTTCTGACTGAAATGAAAGCGCCTTGAAAAGACAAAAATTGTGCCAATATTATTCGGGTCTCTCCAAGAACCTTTGTCTACAATGGATAGTACTTGGATGTCGAGGAAGCCATCTACAGGAGAGAGTTGACGAAAGTCTTGATGGACTCTAGAATCTTGTCGGTACGCGCGCCGCGCTATCTAGCGATTCTTGTCTAAATTGCTACGTCGAATCGTTGTGTCAGGTACTTCTTTCCTGATATGCCTGGGTGGTGGTTTGGCTTCAAATTGGTTTCTTAATGTATTGTGATGGTACCGACGGTAGCATCCCAGCAGATAATGTTTACACGGGGTGACATTACGCTCCTTAACTGGGAGCACACATGTTTCGACGTATAAATGATGTGATGGTCACATCAGGAAGTTTTCTGTCGCGTGCAGTGTTCTGATATGATTGTGAATTCTTCTTCTGCGGCTCACTAATGCATAGCGTCCAGATCAGTGCAGCGTAATTTAAAACCGGCTGACCAATTACTTGTCTTTTCTTTTGTTGCGGGAATGAAGAAGTGACTCCCAGTAACTTTGGGTAATTTACTGTCGAAATAACTCGGAATTCTCACGACAACCAGTTCCACGTATCCGACTTTACCCGAATTCTTATCCGGCCACGGGCTATCAACCTTTCAGTGACTTAACCTCGTTTGGGTCATCAGATTCTCTGATTTTATGATTGTCATATTCTAATTATATTTTTATAGCTCATCCGGTAGGTTCGTTTGTTCAGTTTGTTTGTTCTTCAAGTGGGCAATTTTTATTTAAACTTTTTCATAATTTATTATTGGATTGTCTCGACTATCGTTATCGATTGTGGATTCGGGTTCATCATCTTCGGATCTCTCACTTTCACCGCAATTCAGCCGGCTAGGGAAGTGTTTCCTCCATAAACATAGAAACCTCTTTGGGTTTTACGGTCTTGAAATCTCTTTTAAGTTGGCGCATTTTCTGATATAAATTTAGACTTTACCTCCAGTCCGCCAGCTTCTCAAGCTCTTCACACTAACGAATTTCGGTCTTTCTATTTTTGTCTGCAAAAGCGTTCCCTCTTCCACTCTCGGTATTTCTTCCGCATAGCACGCATTGTGTGTGATCTCAACTTTTCAGGGTAGGTAGTCCCTTTTCTCTCCACTGCGGTACGGCAATCCTCATCATACCATAATTCCCTTATAACGAAAGTTTTCCATTGTTCACGTCTCGATAAAAATGGTTAATTCTCTATATTTGTATCTTGGTCTTAGACTCTATCTGCGATCGTGTGATGACGTCTCAAGAATACCTTTTCTCAACTAGGAATAACAAGATGAGTTGAAAAAACTGATGAAAGGACTCTTTTGGCAGAAGTGTTAGGCTTTTACGAGTAGGTACTCCTCAGTTCATGATTGATTGTCGATTAATGCAACTTAATGCTGCTCTCTCTCGACGAACGAACCTCTCTCGGCGAACGAAAACCAAACTCTACAAGTCGCTCATCATGGCGCAGAAACGTGGACGATGTCAACATCTGATGAGTCGGCTGTAGGATTCTTCGAGAGAATACCACAGACGATGGAACGATGAGCTGTACGAGCTATACGATGATATTGACATAGTTCAGCGAATGAAGAGACGGCGGCTACGCTGGCTAGCCCATATCTTCCGAATGGCTGAAAGCACTTTAGCTTTGAAAGTTTTCGTTGCAGTACCCGCTGGTGGAAGCAGAGGAGGAGGAAGACCTCCACTCCGTTGGAAAGATCAGGTGGAGAGTGACATGGGTGCACTTGGCATTTCCAACTGGCGTCAGACAGCGGAAAGAAGAGAAGATTGATTCGGCTATAATCCTATAAACGGTGCCAACGCCAATAAAGAAGAAGAAGAATGCTGTTTATTCAATAAATTAACTTTTCAAATGAATCAAAAGGTTCTAACAATTTATTTATTTTACAAGTTCCTACGAACCCTCGGACTAGTTTCTGCTTTTCTTATTTCTACAAAGGCTTTCACTAAACCAAAAGCCAAAGTGGGTAGCTTTTGTACCCGTTTGATCAAAAATTATGTAAAAATCTGATTTATTAAAAGTCTAAGGATTTATTTATTTACATGTATATCATCTTGACCTAATTAGCAGCGCCAAAAGGACACAATTTTTCTCTTAAAAACTTTAAAACTAGAACCGTTCGTAGCAGAGAATTCCTGCCATCACTTTGCAGCTACCGAATGTGTTACTTAAGTAATAAATTACTTGAGTTCTTTCCTGCACAAATGCACACAATCCTTTCTCAACTACTTTCCGCTTGTCCCTGCAGTTGATCCTCTTCTGTCGGTATGCTTAAAGCTTTACGTGAAGGAATGCAAAGCTCATTCATTTAATTGAATAACTTTTTATTTTCCCTTTTCTCTGTAGCTCTCCTTCTCCCTATCTCTCTCTCTCTCTCTCTCTTTTTCGCTCTTCTTATGTGTCACATACCGAAGTGCAGTTGAATGCACACGTCGCTTCATCGCCTCCGGCTGGGATTCTTTGATGCAACTTCTCAATGTTGAGCAAACATAAACGGGGTCACTGCCTCATTACATTCGCCATTTAACTTATTACAACAATAAATTGCCAACGCTATTGAATTTGGCAACAATCGAGTGGGGGAGCTGAGCCCGGGTAGTCAAGTTGATGGTGGCGAGGTTGAGGTTGACGTTGGGGAAGTTGAAAATGAAAACTCATGCGAAGGAGCAGCAGTGTGTGACATACGGCAACAACAAATCCAGCTAAAGAAGAAGTTCCGACTACATGTTGTTGCAAGTTGTTGTTGTTGTTGTTGTTGTTGTTATTGTACTGGTACTTCATGCAAAATTAATGCATTCATTCATGTATTTCGGTCGGGTGATGTCGCACAATGCACAGACACACACACATACACACACACTCACACAAGCAAAAGCACATTTGCAAATGAATTTTAAATGCATTTTTAAGTTTATAAGAATTTTATGACTGCATATGAGTATATATTGTACATACATACATGTGTATGCGTTTATGGCTGTAGGTGCGTCGGAGTGCTCAGCGCCCAAGCGTCGGTTTCCTCCACGTCTCTTGAAGTTTCCAAGTTATTCTTTGTTTACATTTGCATTGTTGCAACTTACACGTTGTGTTGCCGGCACTTTAACCACATAGTACATGCATAGTACATACATATGTACATATGTACATATGTACATATATAAATTTGCGTTCGTATTCACTTAATTCTCCGTCCATTTGCGACACTTGCATTTCAAATGACGGATTTTCCTCATAAATTTTTAAACGAGTCACATTCATCTTGCAATCACAATAAGACTGAAGCTTGTAGATGTTGGCAAAAAGAACGGCAAACGAGCGAAAATAAATAATAATATAAAATTTAAACCTCCGAAGATATGCTACTTTTAGCTCGTAGGTGGACCAATCTGATACTACCTTATTATTCTGACCTTTTTATCATTAAAGAACCTTAGTTCCTTTTCAACCTTAGTGTTTCTAAACTTAATATAAAATTAGTATCCAGTGCAGGGACAGTCACATAAGCTATGAAGAATCATCTCCTCTCCTTTCTCACTCTATAACTTATTCGGAATGAAAATAAGTACATATCGTCTTAGAGCTTTAGAGAATAAATAGCATATGGCACTTTCGTTTGGCCAAGTTTTCCTAGAATTATGGCCAGCCGAGCTGTGATCACATAGTATAATAACCAATCCATAAATATTAGATCAAGTAAAAAGTTCGCTCGGTTTTTATCTAAGAGATGGCGTTATTGTCCATAGTACTAGTGTTACAAGTCGCATCATGTCATACTATACGGCGCTAAAAGTTTGTCTTTGACAGTTTTTCGATTGATTGACTCAGTACGTTGTGAGCGCTCGTCAAAGATGGACACCAGCAAAGAGAAAATTCGCTAAATTTTACAATTTTTCTTCGATCAAGGCGAAAAAGCAGTCAAAGTGGCTGAAAAAATTAATTATGGTTTATGGACCCGATACTGTAAACGAACGTGTAGCACAAAAGTGGTTTGCTCGGCTCCGTTCCGGTAATTTCGATGTCAAAGATGCACCACGCGTCGGGAGGTCTGTCGTCGAAAATTGCGATAAAATCATGGAAATAGTGGAAACAGACCGTCACGTGAGCACTTATTTAATTGCTGAGGAACTAAAGATAAACCAGAAAACCGTTTGGAACAATTTGCATAACCTTAGATTCAAAAAGAACCTCGATGTTTGGGTGCCACACGAACTAACGCAAAAAAACATGATGGACCGAATGGATCACTTACGACAACGTCAAGCGAAATCGGTCGTGATCGAAACGAGGTGAGCCGGCGGAAACGGTGGCCAAGCCAGGATTGACGGCCAGGAAGGTTTTGCTGTGTGTTTGGTGGGATTGGCAAGGAATCATCTACTACGAGCTGCTCTCCTATGGCCAAACGCTCAATTCGGCCTTCTACTGCTAACAACTGGACCGCTTGAAGGCAGCACTCATCCAGAAGAGGCCATCTTTGATCAACCGAGGCCGAATGTGTTCCATCAGAACAACGCCAGGCCAAACACGTCTTTGGTGACGCGCCAGAAGCTCCACGAGCACGGATGGGAGGTCCTAATGCATCCACCTTATAGTCCAGACCTGGCACCGAGTGTTTACCATCTTTTCCTGTTTATGGCAAGCGCGCTTAATGGTGAGAAGTTGGCCTAAAGAGAGGTCTGTGAAAATTGGCTCTCCGAGTTTTTTGCCAATAGGGACGCATCCTTTTACGAGAGGGGTATAATGAAGTTGGCATCTCGTTGGCAACAAGTTTACGAACAAAACGGCGCATATTTGACTTAAATCGGACAATTGTGCACAAAGTTATCATATTTTGAAAAATCAATAAAAAACCGAACGAACTTTTTACTTTACCTAATATATTTACTTTCAAAATTAGCTAGTATTCTAAAAAGTTGCACAGAGAAATTTTTAACTGAAATATAATTGGTTAAGGTGAGATCAGGTCAGAACTAAAGCTTTATAAACTTAAGCCGCTAGATGAGAATGATGGCTTTGGTATAGTCGAGTACTTGGTCTCTTCTCATTGTTGCTATACATAGTGAGTGTTTTCAATTAGAAATTATCGTACATTCAACCACTTTCAACACAAAAAAATTTCAGTCACGCAACAGTCCAAAGTGAACAACTTTTAAGAGATAATCTACTCTCAATTATCGACCTTCAAACATATGAGTGTGACCTTTCATAACAAATTGTTTTATAACAATTGTATGACCCTTTAGAATTTTAAAATTAAACATTTCCCATTTTCTTATATATACACACACACACTGAAAGAATGACGAGAATGGTGAAAATTTAATTTTCCTTTACTACCAATTAAATTTACAACAATGTGTGTGGAACAATTTGTTTGCATGAATGGCTCGTTGTGAGTGGCGAATGAAATAGAGATCACAAAAGTGGTTGCTAACCGAGAGTAGTTGTCATCTGATGACGATTTTTCCTTGTATGTTTCATTTTTGGCAGCTTTCTCAGCTTTCTCAGCTCCATATGTCAATTGTTGTTTGTTTGTATTTGTTTTTGTTTTCATGTAATCTACTTTGTACAAGTATTAATTAATTTTCTTTTGTTAAATGCATGTTTGTTTATTTGTTTGTTATTTTTGTCAATTAAATAGATGAGAAGTAAGAGCGGAGGGAGAGAGAAACTCATATGTGAAACTCTCGTATATACTCAAATAACCCCTCGAACCTTTTAACTTTCTCCATTTATAATGCAATTTACGCACGCAAATGAGTGCAGCTCGTTGACAAATTGAAAATTTATAACGGTACTTAATTTGAGAGTATGAGAATATTTTCATTTTCTTTGAAAAGTGAAATGTTAAAGTTCTAAATGAAAGTAATCAGAGAGGGGGGAGAGAGAAAATGATATTTCAATTAATATCAACATAAAGTAAATTTAAAATAAATATATTGCAGCATTTCATTAAACCCCTATTTTATATTTTCAATTGCATACTTAACGGCAGCGTGGCAGCATCATCAACCGCAACAGAGGCTTTCCCCAAAGCATTTGACAATATTTGCTGTTCACTACTTTGTGCTTACCGCCCCTCTTTTGGCCTCAGTCACTAACAAAATGCAGAAATTTGCAAACCAGTACAGTGGAGTATCTTTGAAATCCATAACACAGACGACAGTCAGCCTTTCGGTGTAAGTACGACGTACTTATGGTACAGTCTCCACCATTGAGGCGCACTAAATCACTTTGCAATATGAAATTAAAATGCCTACAGGCTAAGCGACAGTGCCTGCAAAGTACTATCCCTTTTGCTTTCGGTTAGGCGCGCCGACGAGTGAAACTTTTGTTCTTTGTGGGTGGGCAAAGGATTTGTTGTTGGAGGAGACTTTGTGAGGCTGACTAACCGAGAGTGAAAGAGTGCTGGAAAGTTTGGAATTTTTTTTTTTACTATATTCATAGAAGAGGGATAATTTTCCATAGATGCTAAAAACTTATTTTTATATTGTTTAATTATTATTTTTAATTCATTTTAATCTCTTTTATGTTTATTTATATTTCTTTATTTTTTTATTTTTTTTAATTTTATTTTCATTTTTGCTATTTACTTAATTTTAATACAAGTTACTTTATTTAATTTTTTCTTAAACTTAGATTTCTTATTTGATTTTTTATTTTATGGTAATTTCATATATTTTACTTTATTTTATTACATTTTTTCACAATATTTTATTTCGTTAGTGATTCATTTAGTTTATTTTAATTCTTTTGATTTAGCTTATTAAATTTTGTTTTAAATAATTCTATATTCTTTTTTAATTTTACTTCATTTTCTTTTATTTTTTAATTTTATTTTGTTTGATTTAATTTAATTTTATTCTATTTTATTTTATTTTACATTATATATATATATTTTTTTTTTAATTATTTCTTTATTTTATTTTATTATATTTTGTTTCATTTTTTTATTCTATTTCACTTCATTTATTTCATTGCATTTCATTCTACTTTTTTTATTTTATTTTACCTTTTATTTTATTTTATTCAATTTATTTTAATTCCTTTCATTAAGCTTATTAAATTTTGTTTTATATGAATTAATATTATATTTTTTTATTTTATGTTATTGTATCTTATTTTATTTCACTTAATTTTTTTTTCATTATTTTATTTTATTTTATTTTATTTTTTAGTTTTTATGTTTTGTTTGTCTTTATTATATTTTATTTAGTTTTATTTTATATAATTTAATTTAAGTTAATTTATTTTAATTTTATTTTATTCTATTTTAGTTAATATAATTTTATTTTATTTTTATTTTATTTTATTTTATTTTATTTTAATTTATTTTATTTTATTTTATTTTATTTTATTTTATTTTATTTTATTTTATTTTATTTTATTTTATTTTATTTTATTTTATTTTATTTTATTTTATTTTATTTTAATTTAATTTATTTTATTTTATTTTATTTTATTTTATTTTATTTTATTTTATTTTATATTATTTTATTTTATTTTATTTTATTTTATTTTATTTTATTTTATTTTATTTTATTTTATTTTATTTTATTTTATTTTATTTTATTTTATTTCATTTTATTTTATTTTATTCTATTTGAATTTATTTTAATTCGATTTAAAATTATTACTTTATGTTTTATTTTATCATATAAAATTATTTATCTTATTGCTAATATTCTCCTTTC
>JAWMAG010000011.1:4857500-4885000 GCA_037013455.1 Ceratitis rosa | reverse complement strand
TACAATAAAATAATATAAAATAAAAGAACATAAAATAAAAAAATAAAATAAATTAAAAAATAAGATATAGTAAAATAAAATAACATATAATAATCTAACATAAAATAAAAAAATTAAAATAAAATAAATTTAAAAGAATGAAATGAAATAAATGAAAATAAAATAAAATATTATAAATTAAAATAAAATAAAACAAAAGAGAATAAAAATAAAAAACAAAACAAAATAGAATAAAAATAATTAAATAAATTAATGAAAAATAAAATAAAATGAATAACATAAAGCAAAATAAAGTAAAATTAAATTAAATTAAATTAAATCAAAAGAAATAAAATAAATGAAAATGAAATAAAATAAAATAAAATAAAATAAAATAAAATAAAATAAAATAAAATAAAATAAAATAAAATAAAATAAAATAAAATAAAATAAAATAAAATAAAATAAAATAAAATAAAATAAAATAAAATTAAATTAAATTAAATTAAATTAAATTAAATTAAATTAAATAAAATAAATGAAAATAAAATAAAATAAAATAAAAAAAATAAAATAAAATAAAATAACATAAAATAAAATAAGAAAGTAATAAACAAATAAAATAAAATAAAATAACAAAAATAAAAGAAAATAATATGAAATGAAATAAAATAAAATAAAATAAAATAATAAAAAAATAAACAAAATAAAACAGAACAAAATAAAATAAAATAAGACAGTAAAAAAATAAAATATAGTAAACTTTTATATAAAATAATAAAATAAAAAAAAACAAAATTATTTAAATTAGAATAAAACAAAGTGAAATAAAATAAAATAAAATAAAATATCATAAAATAACATTAAAAAATAAATTAAAATAGAATAAAATAAAACAAAATAAAATTAAATTAAATTAAATTAAATTAAATTAAATTAAATAAAATAAAATAAAATAAAAAAAAAAAAAAAAAAATAAAGTAAAATAAAATATGATATAAATGATAATAAAAACTTGATAAAACAAAACATTATTGCCTAGCTTAAACTTACCGTTTGATATTAAGGTGTTTTTATCCAATCATCATCCTGTAGCTTATAATCTCCACATCAACAACACAAATGTGGCATCGACCTCATAGTTTAAGCCGCTAATATTTTGGCTTCGAAGCAGACTCATGTGTGTATGTAAGTTCACTTCCAGTGAATGCTGAAATCGTTATAGCAATTTAGTGATAAGCAAGAATGAAAACGAAGGTAGACAACTACAATATAAATCCTAAACGATTGCCGGAGCTTAAAGTTTTAACATAAGCTGACAGCTAGACACTTTTTGAGTAGGGGGGAAATAGTCTAAGGGTGGAAATAATAATTTGATTAAACTTTTATATACCTATAAATTTGACTTTTTCGCTTAGTTAATACTGTCCGCTTTCGTACTTTAACTAACACTAAAGGTAAATAGTTGAATGCTATAATAAATAAAAATTGAATACTTTTTCTATTTATTTTAATTCCAATTAAATTTTCTTTATGAAAAACTATCAACTTTAAGCAGCAGTAAATTTCATGTCTACTAGTATTAAACAAATATGTAAAGCTGCAAACATGTAGATTTCCTAAAAATTGCAAAAGACACGAACAAATTGCTAAACAATCATCGAATTCAATATTTGAGTGAACAAAAATGCAATCGAACAAATTTAGAACACTCGCACCCTTCAACGACGGGAAGTGCTTGTGCTGGAATGTACTAACGCTTTTGGTTTACTAAAAAGAAAAAAAATTAAAAACAAAATGTTCAAAAAAGCATTCAAAATGCCAAAACGTCACTCAAATCGAGTAAACATACCAGCGGCTCAATGTGGCTTTGTCGATGACAATTTGATTGAAATGAAAAATCTTCAGACTGAACAATGCAACAGACTATTTATCGAATGTCCACACATACATATTTGTTTTTTTTTTTTTACACAATTCAAAACGAGACGTGCAAATAGTGAATTTTGGAGACGAAAAAATCACACACATGTGAGAAAAACAAATTTGTGCATGAATCTATATTGACATACCGATCACCTTTCGAAAATAATAGCTAAAATTTTACTTCTTTTTCTCCACACTTCTACCTATAAAAATTACCGACATTTTTAATTTTTTTTTTCTCCACCATAACCTCAACTTATAGTACTTACGTCCAGACTCTTTGGCTATGTTTTGAATCGTTTTTTATGTATTTACCGTGCAGTTCTATGGAATTATTTGATTTTTTTACAGCAAAACACCGTTAGCAATGCTACGAATTGTCTAGACATTTTAGTTGTTGGTCAAAAAATACGAAAACGTTTTGCAATTTTCGCTCAACTCACCTTCTTTTCACAAATTTCACGCTTCTTCCTTGTTTCTTTTGCCTCAGTACTCTGCTCCTCAATATATTTTTCGCCGGTTTTTTTAATGAAAAACCATCGCCGCGTGTTTGGTCAAGTAAATTGATGTGCTGGCGCCTTTGGTTTCTGCGTTTGATGGCGCTGAAGTGGATTTTTTTTAATTTTTACCTTGGATTTTTATTTTTAAAATATTCAAAACCCACCGCTTATCTGCGTAATATTGCCTTTTTGATATTCAGCATTAAATGAAACGTAAAATTCTTTTGCTATGAAGAATGCGGGTGTTTTGACTGTTTTCAAAATACTGTGGAATTAATTCCATCAAATATTAAAAAAACAAAAACAATTAAAAAATTTATTGTCTTAAGTTACTGATTTTAAAGCAGATTTTCGAAATAAATAATAAAAATGAAAGCTTTCCATTATTTTTTGCTAAAAGCTCACAATGAAGTGAAAGTTCTTTTGGTAAAAAATGCTCAAGAATTTTGAAAGATATTAACAAAATGAACTGGAAAGATTAAATATAACAAAATAAAGCTTTTAAGAATTATATTTTCAAAAAAATAATAAAGATGAAAGCTTTCCATTATTTTTTGCTAAAAGCTCACAATGAAGTGAAAGTTCTTTTGGTAAAAAATGCTCAAGAATTTAAAAAGATATTAAGAAAATGAACTGGAAAGATTAAAGATAACAAAATTAAGCTTTTAAGAATTATATTTTCAAAAAAATAATAAAGATGAAAGCTTTCCATTATTTTTTGCTAAAAGCTCACAATGAAGTGAAAGTTCTTTTGGTAAAAAATGCTCAAGAATTTAAAAAGATATTAACAAAATGAACTGGAAAGATTTAAGATAACAAAACGAAGGATTTTAAGAATTATATTTTCAAGAAAATAATAAAAATTAAAGCTTTTCATTATTTTTTGCTAAAAGCTCACAATGAAGTGAAAGTTCTTTTGGTAAAAAATGCTCAAGAATTTAGAAAGATATTAAAAAATGAACTGGAAAGATTAAAGATAACAAAATTAAGCTTTTAAGAATTATATTTTCAAAAAAATAATAAAGATGAAAGCTTTCCATTATTTTTTGCTAAAAGCTCACAATGAAGTGAAAGTTCTTTTGGTAAAAAATGCTCAAGAATTTAAAAAGATATTAACAAAATGAACTGGAAAGATTTAAGATAACAAAACGAAGGATTTTAAGAATTATATTTTCAAGAAAATAATAAAAATTAAAGCTTTTCATTATTTTTTGCTAAAAGCTCACAATGAAGTGAAAGTTCTTTTGGTAAAAAATGCTCAAGAATTTAGAAAGATATTAAAAAATGAACTGGAAAGATTAAAGATAACAAAATTAAGCTTTTAAGAATTATATTTTCAAAAATATTAATAAAATGAAAGCTTTCCATTATTTTGTGCTAAAAGCTCACAATAAAGTGAAAGTTCTTTTGCTAAAAAATGCTCAAGAATTTAAAACGATATTAAGAAAATGAACTGAAAAGATTAAAGATAACAAAATTAAGCTTTTAAGAATTATATTTTTAATTTTTAACACTACAAAATGCGTTACAACATTAATAACACAAAAATAAACTTTTCATGACTAAAAAAGAAATTCTCCGCCAGTCGCTTTCAAACAGTGTCCTTGTACCCATACATTACATGTCTTCACTTCTATTGTACTTCAAAGCCTTATTTTTAGATACAGAGCACAATAAACACGAGTGGCATTGGAGGCGTCTGTGACGTAGGAAAATATGCAAAATTATTTAAACAGACATACTGTTTTTTGTTGTTTTGATGGACAGTCAAAAGTTTTGTAATATAAAATTTATATGAACATGTCTGGACAAGCAATCAAAATGAGCGAATGCCACAAGGGATTGCAGCATTAGAAGAGGGAAGGAGTTGAAGGAAGTAATGATGAGCTGAAGAAGAGTTGAAGGTAGAGAAATAAATTCATCCGAAAGTGAAAATTACACAACAAAATTTAAGAGCAATTAAAAGAGCTTTAAATTTAGAAATTCGAAAAATAAAATATAAAAGAAATAAAACAAAATGAATTAAAATACACTAAGATGAAAGGATGTGGCCATTAGCAGAAATTCACGCAAGTGTGGAAAGACTTTGACTGCCATTCACCTGGGAGTGGCCAGAAACGATTCTTTTGCATATGGTTCAAGCAGCTAACGACTTCCGGTCTTAGACCAAGTATCCCCTGTGTAGCCAACAAACATCCGTTTTGAGCCGAACTAAAGTGAGAAGGCGAATCCCATGCGATTGTGCGTAGGGTTTGGAACCCACCACATGGAAAAACAACGCAATCAATTTCAGCCTCGGATGAGAGACCTCCTTTTGATGACGACCCCCGCAAATGTTTTAAAGATTACGATTTGGGGGCATGCTCCTGGAATGTGGGGGCCCTTAATTGGGAAGGTGTCGCTGCCCAGCTGTTTAATGTCCTCAGAAAATTAAAGGCTGACATCACCACCGTCCAAGAGATGCGATGGACGGGACAAGGACGGAAGCAGGTGGGTCTTTGTCAAATTTACTACAGCAGCCATATAAAGGAGCGAAAATTTGGTGTCGTGGTGGCGGCTTCGTGGTCGCCGAGTACTGGCATTTACTCTGGTGGATAAACGTCTCGCATCAATCCGCATCAAAACGAAATTTTTCAACACCACTCTAATTTGCGCCCACGCTCCGACGGAAGAGAAGGACGATGTAACCAAGGATGCCTTTTACGAGCGCCTCGAATGCACTTATGAGCGCTGCCCTCACCACAACGTCAAAATTGTATTTTTGGAACAACAGTCGGAAAATTCAGCCTCCACGACGAAAAATCCCCAAATCAGCTGAGATTGATCGACTTCGCCGGGGCCCGAAATATGGTTGTCTATAGCACTAGGTTCCAGCACAAAAAAATTCACCGAGCCACTTGGCTGTCTCCAGATCGAAAAATTCTCAACCATATCCATCATGTTGTGATAGAACGAAGGCATGTATCCAGTGTTTTAAACGTGCGTACGTTCCGAGGTCCTCATATCCACTCGGATCATTATATTGTCGAAGCGAAGATACGCACCCGTCTCTGTGTATCGAAGAACGCCCGTCAATAAACACTAGGTGAGTTCGACGTTGAAAAGCTGCAATCCCAACAGACTGCCAAACGGGTTTCTACTCGATTTGCACACCTGCTCTCTGAGAGCACTCATCAGCAACCCGGTATAAGGGAACTGTGGGACGGCATTGCAAAATCCCTGCAAACGAAACTACTATTATATAAAAAGAAGTAAAACAATGAAATTAGTTGGAACAAATTAAAAAATAAATTAAATAAAATTAAATATATTATAGAGAATTGAAGTAAAATGTTACAATTAGAATTATCTATAGGTCAAATTTGCACGATAACTTTTCGTTATTTTGCAGGTGATATCATTATACCTCCCTCATAGAAACCCATGTCCCTATTGGCCAAAATTTGGTGCAATCGACTTTCACACGCTTCTTTTGAGGCCAAATCTTTACCAGCCAAACCATTCGCCATAGTGCGGACTATAAGGTGCATGTATAAGAAACTACCAACTAAGCTCTCGAAGCTTCTGCGAAGTAACTATCATAGCGTTTGGTCTACCGTTGTCCCAATGCAACATTGGCCAAACTTGCGCGCTACTGAGCGATTGCTTCCCTTAGACGGTACAATTGGTGAGAGCACAGGTCTAGAATAAGGTGTAAGAAAACATCAATACGCAGGCGGATCTCTGTCGAAAACCCCTTCAGCCTTCACAAAGCACCAATTATTTATATACCATATATGGACTTATATATATGCTATAATTTGCATATATTCCCAAACATGCATGTCTAAGTATCTGCTAATTTTTTTTTTACTGAAATGCCATCATCAAAGTGTTTGTTTAGTACGAAAAATCGGATTTTTAACATTTTCTAATAAAGTTGTAAAACCTTTACCTTTACACCGCCCTTTCTACAGCCATTCACCCTTAAACAAATATATCTATGTGTGTTATGTATGTAAGTATATTTGTTATGAACTTAGCAAACAATGTGTGGCATAAAATTTGTTAGCCAACTATGCAGCATGTGAGAACAAACACTCACTTTATAACTTTGTGGCATGTGGCACTCATATAGGCTGCAGCAAGTGGGGTCAGACGATACTCACTCACAATCTAATAGACATTTGCATAGTAGATTTGAAAACATATTAAATTCACGTTACCGTCAATTTACATACATATAAATTTTTATGTACTTTTAAAGAGTTTATATGTACTTGCAACAAGCGAATAAATACAATTGAATTGTCACTTGTTTGAATTTTTTGCTCATTTTAACTAAAATTAATTTTTAAAAAATTTTTAATACATTTGTACATATAGTTTTGTATATAAATATGTATGGTATGTATGGTATATATACATATATTCTTTTTTCGATGTAGTGTATGCAGACGTGTCCAAGTGCTGAAAGCTGTTGCTTGCTGCTTCAACACATGTCAAGCCATGATTTATGCCAAACCACCAATAATTTTATGGCACTCGATGGCATGTTGCCACAATGGCGGCATAGCCGTTTGGTTGGTGGGTACCTTTGTATGTACATATATATGGTATACATTTGTTACACGTGTATTGCTATGCTTTGGTAGATAGGCGAATTTACTCACTTTGAAAAACTCTATTTTTCATTAAATTGAAGTGCTGAGTTGAAGAGTGACAGCAAAGCACCCTCAAAAAGGCTATACAATTTTGCTCAAATTTTTTTAGAAAGAGAATATTGATGGGTACAAAAAGCCATCGTCATCAATCTAAAGGTATACTCTTCTATTACTCATATCTATAGCTCCTTAATTGGAACATTACCAAATGACTTATGTATAGGAACATGTGTGCTATATCGTATGTAGTTATCTGATTCATATTTTTTTCGCCTTTAATTCGATCTTTATAAATAAACAAAAAATGTGGGTTTTTCCTCAACTTCTTCTTCCTCATCAGTGACTAATAATGTTTTAATATGTGGTGAATAATAGAGATATAATATTTCAAGTACCTTTTCGAATAGTTTCTAATGCCAAACTGTTGGGGTGTAAAATTTTTTTATGTATACATTTATCCTTACAAATATGCAGATTTAAATTTTTTCTTTAGATAATTTTTCTTATGTAAAATAATACACTTTATTTCATTTTGTTATATTTTATTTAATTTTTTCTATTTTTTTATTTTTTTCTAGTTTATTTTTTTTGTTCTATTTTTTTACTTTTTTTATTTTAGTTTATTTTATTTTATTTCATTATATTTAAATTATTTAATTAATTGTTTTTACTTATTTATTTTTTCATTTTATTTTATTTTATTTTACTTTATATATATAATGAATTTTATTTTTTTTATTCTACTTCTTTTAATTAATTTATTTTTTTTTTCATTTAATGTTGCTTTGTTTTATTTTATTTAATATTATTCTATTTTAAATAACTTGAAATTATTTAATTTAATTTTATTTTATTTTGCACAATTTTATATTATTTTACTTTATTTTGTTTTGTTTTATTTGATTTTTGGAATGTTATTTTATTTTCCTTTATTTTATTTTATTTCATTTTATTTATTTAAACTTTTTTATTTTTTTTTTTTCAATATATTTTTTTCATTTTATTTTATTTTAATTTATATTATTTTAGTTTATTTTATATTTTTATATTTTTAATTTTGCTTTATTTCATTATGTTTTTTTTTATGTTATTCTACTTCTTTTAATTTAGTTTTTTTAAAGTTATTTTATTTAATTTAATTTAATATTATTCTATTTTAAATAATTTGAAATTATTTAATTTAATTTCATATTATATTACTTTATTTTGTTTTGCTTTATTTTAGTTTTATAATTTTATTTTATTTTCCTCTATTTAATTTTATTTAAATTTTTTTTATTTTTTTTTCATTATATATTATTTTTTCCAATTTTTTTTTTTAAGGGGTTATGCCACTCTAGGATTTTTTTTTTTGCTTTAAATAGTTCCTTAGGGTCTCAGAAATAACATATTGCAGGATTATGGCTCGGAAAAATCTCTAAATAATTTATTTTCGAAGTTCCTTGCAAGGCTGCACGGTACGCACACGGTACAACTTAAAACTTTAAACTAAATTTTTCGAGTTGGCCGAACCAACAACTCGTACAAAATTTGACACACATCTTCAAAAATACATTTTTTAAGGTATCACGTAGGATTTTTTTTTATTCTACATAGTTCATTTGTTATTAACAATTAACTGATGATTTTTTAGTCGAAATTAGAAAGTTTAACTTTAGAAGTGCGCCATTTGATCATGAATCAATATATCGAAAAAATCCTACGTGTTACTTTAGCTATTGTAATATATAATAAAAAAAATTTAGATACTCAGGATATTTCAAAATTTACAGGAGCAGTTAGTTCGGCCACGTACCCCTTGAACCATAGAGGAGTCGAAGGACGACCGCTACAGCGCCACCATTCTTCAAGAAATATTTAAAAGAAATTATTTTTTTACACCTAAAAAGATGTATAATAAACTTCTTATATTATATTTTTAATTGACTCTATGGTTTTTCTTAAAAAAATGCACATAAAACACCTATTTTTTCGGTCTCTAGAGTGGCATAACCCCTTAATATAATTTTATTTTATTTTATTTGATTTTATTTCATTTTATTTTATATTTTATTTTATTTTACCTCTTTTTTAATTTTTATTTCCTTTTATTTTATTCTATTTTGACTAATTTGATTTAATTTATTTTTATTTTACCTTATTTTATAATATATTATTTCATTTTAATATACTTTATATTAATTTATGTTATTTTTTACTTTATTTAATTGTATATTATTTGATTTTATTTTTTTTTTTGTTTATCTTCTTAATTTTATTTGGGTGTGTTTATTTGATTTTGTTTTATTTTAGTTTATTTTAGTTATTTTAGTTGAGTTTATTTCGATTCACATTTACTTTGCAATAAAAAAGCTTTCTTTTTTCATTCTCAAATATTTATCGAAAAAGTCACATATCAAGGGGTGAATTAAGCATTTGTGTACGATCTTATACATACATATATATACCTATGTACATATTTTCAATTTTTAATTTAAATTATTACTTTCATCTTTTATTTACATTTTTTCACTTTCAATTCGAAATCACTCTTCTGTGAAGGGTGCGCACTTTTCACCCTAAACAATTTGAATGGAGCTGCGTAATAATCGCACATATGGTGGAGGAGGAGGGTAAAAGACCACTTCACACTTTATAAGATTTTTGGTTTGGACAAGGGTGTGAACGATGTAAAAATTAGCTGCGTCAGTTGCGTATCAATTGCTCATGAATATACATACGGGTATATGTTTTCATTTAACAGCCTTGGGAGAATGTGTGATATCATGAGATTAGCATACACCTTTTTCTTTATGGAAGTTAAAGATATAAGTTAAAAAAAACTATAAAAAAATACTAGAACGCCTACAGAGTCCTATTCTTTTAAGTGGTGTATTGGCACTACTTAATTAAGTGTGTCCATACTAGATAGAAAAGTTTCTTATGAACTCTTCAGTTTATCTTCATCAATTTGTAAAAATAAAATTTATAGCTACCTTCTTCAAACACTTCGAACTATCCAAACGTGTCTGGAAGAAATTAAAGTTTCTAAGTATTCATTAGAAAACAGTACAGAGACGCAATGTGGTTATTATAACCAAAAAAAAATACTATCCAAATTGATATTTGAGGAGTTTTGTGGATTAAAATTCCAGTTTTACCGGAATAAAGTCCTGACAGTCGCGAGAACTTTGACTCGCATCCTACGACAGCTGTGCCGTAAATTCTTGATCCTCATTCTCATATGTTTTTATTTTTTTAAATTTTTTATTTTTTCAACTTTCCATGAGGATTAACTAAGCAACAGTGCATCGAACAGAGTGTTAAGAAGTCAGATTTTATTAAATTTTTTGCTCTTTTTAGCAGAACATAAAAATTTCTTCTTCCGTTTTTTCCAGTCCTAATATTTTTTATGTCTCAAGTGATCTCTTGAAAATCATCCAGGCGCTTTATCAACAGATTATGCAGCACTTGAAATGTCAACATTTTGTGGCAAGCCATAAATAAAGCTTTTTCTTTTTACAAATAAAATTTTTCAAAACTTAATTTATAATCACTTACAAATGTCCAAACAATTCGCGCCACTCATAAGCAAGCACAATCCCGCCTAAGACATTTACGCATATTTTGTTGTTGCACATGCGCAGTGCACAATTTTTTGTCGCATAAATAAAATTCTAATTGGCATGACATGCGCGCTTTGTGTTATGCGATGAAGCGATTCACAATGGCAATTTGTTGTAAACGACCGTCGAGTTATTTCATGCCAACGGCGTATTTGTTGTTGTTACTTGAATGGTTGTTTTTGTTGGTTAGCTGGTGGTGGCAGATTGTTTATTGGACTGTATGTATGTACATATGTCATACATATGTATGTATGTATAGGCGTTGGCATTGTTATTGTTATGTTGTTGACATTTAGCCGGCATTGTCATATTGTAGTGACAGAAGTGCATGTCTATATAGGTATACATATGTATGTGCATAAAGGTCTCTCCACACTTTGTCCATCCGCATTAAACGTCGGTTGTTGCCACTTAATCGTGTTATTTTGCTGTAAAGCAATCGCTTAATCGTGCAACATGATCATAACTGCTTCGGAGGCGCTCACTGTGTGTCATTTAATGTATCTACGTGAGTGTATGTATGTATAAATGTAAGTAAACATTTGTAATAAATTTTATAAGCCCTAAGCTATGAGTTTTTCTTACTTTGAGCTGCGATTAAGCCGTCGCGCACATAATGTTTAGTTGTACATATGTAAATATATATGTACATATGTATTGTCTGAGCTACCATTCCATGGCACTTTTGAACATTTTATTGTCGTGTTGGCAACTTGTCAAATTTTTTTGTTTCACTTTTTCAGAATGTCTAGTCAACAGTGTAGAAAAATACTCAAATAGAATATATGGTATACTCGTAAGTGGAATCTCATTTACATGATCATTAGGCTGGTACGAAAAAATTTTTTAATAATTAAAAAAAAAAATTAAAAAAAAAGATGTTTCCAAAAAATTATTTTTGCATAGAAGAAACAAAATATTTCGTAAAATTGTTAGAAGTTAGGATTACTAGAAGAGGTTGCTGAACTTCAGTTCACCACCAAATAGGGACGTTGGGATACCACTAAAGATCCTAGTAGCACCCACACGCCTCTCTGTGCGCCTGTCCATCATCATAGAAGCTCTCTAAGAATACCCACAATTGTACGTGTAGGTATCTCCTTTCTTAGCACGATAAGCTCTCCTGCCTTTCTAGTATCGCCGCATGTTGACTACATAATTTTGATCACACTGCAACTATTAAGACTTTTCCATCTTAACATATCATCAATAACGCATAACACCTCTATAATAAGTTTACCTGTGAAGAGCAACATTCCCGAACTCCTCCGTGATGGCGGAAGTGGAGAGAAAGTGTCCTTCCTTCCAAACTCGTACGTCATCTCATTAACCAATATGTTACCGTGTTTAGCTATCCAAACAATGTTCTGAATGATTAGCTTAGCAATCATCTAATGTCTTCGATTTTATTGTCACCGGTTTCAGAGCTCTTAATATGAGAATCCGAAGAGATATGGAAACAATTTCCTGAGACTACTATTAGCATAAATAATTGCCAGTCTCATGTTGCGCTGTCTGCTCCGTCTGGAAAACACTTCGGCAAGGATTTGCTAATACCAAACTCCCTTGAGTAGACTCCGCCACCGACCCTGTTATTCAGTTTTGTATAAAAAAAGGGGATTCTACATTTACTGGAACTATCCTACTTGGAAAACTATCTTGACATCTGTCGCAAAGTCAGTGAAGTTTATGCAGTTGAGACGGTACCTTCTTCCTATGACCGGCACCTTACGTGGTCTTACCGCAGCACAAATAACACCATAATATCAATTAAGAGTAGATCCAAGATCAATTGGTGTGGTCCGTAGTGCTCCATTAATAAAGAAGAGTACTGTCCTCTACACTCTATGAAATTTTATGTGAAAGATTATATTTTTACCGAAAAAGATAACGGGAGAAATGTTGCATAGTATTTATGGTCCTGATACTGCCACAGTCCACGGTATGGGAATGTGGGTAAAATATAAGAAATCATCGAGTCTGACCGTCATGCGAGCATTGTTGCGATTGCCGAGGAGCTAAACATTGCACAAAAACAGCTCTGAGAGTTTAGTTGGGAGGTCTTCATGCATCCACCTTATAGTCCGTACATAACACCAAGTGATTGCCATCTGTTTCTGTTTATCGCGAATGATTTGGCTGCTGAAGAATTGGCCTCAAGAGAAGCTTATGAATTTTGATTGTCCCAATTTTTTGGCCAATAGGGATGAGAGTTCCTATGAGAGAGGCATAATGGCGTTGTCGTAAAAATGACTAAAAATTATCGAGCAAAACGGTAGGTATTTGAAATAAATAAATAAATAATATAAAAATAAATATTAAAAAATAAATATTTATATTAAGTAAATGTTTTCAGAAATTCTGAAATTTTGATTTTCATATTCATTTTGTAACACCTTAATGTGTGTTACTCATTTTCAAACACTTCACCACAAGCCGCGCTCTTTCATACTCTCTCACCCTCGGCACAACACATCTGCCCATTTGCTGACGTTTTGGTCAACTTGCTTTTGACACATAATCGTAAATTCCTCTGTCTACATTGGAGATAAGCTGACAAATTATGACGGACACATCAATCGTTTTATTTACGATTTTATTAAATGCCATTTTACATAAATATGATTTTTCGGATTTTTTCATGTTCCATACATACTCGTACATATGTACATAAATTATGAGATATTTTTTTAACGATTTAATGTGAATGGCGTGAAATTGTTTATTTTGATGTTTGTGTATTTAATACTTTATTGATGCCACTTCTGAGTACTACAAGAAGATTAAGAAATACATACATACATATACATAAATTAGTATATTTATTTATACTTTTACTGGTATGTATGTACGTGTTCTCACTCTGTAAATAATAAAAACAACTTATGACATTAAGGGTATTAGGTCAGCGATTATATGATTGGTTATATAATATATTGCCCTTAAAGTATAACGAATAATACTTAAAAGAGATTTAAATTCTTTTATGTTTTCACTTTTTTCCATTTTTTGTTTTATTTTAGTAAACACTCGTTAGTAATAAAGTAGAGATTTAATGCTATTTTATGGTGGAGGTCAATAATCTTAACGAGTGGACCCAATCAAAGGTTTTTTTAGTATAACATCTTTAAAAATTATTGGAAACAAAAAAAAGTTGCTCTCTATACACAATAATCTCAAATTTTGAAAAGTATTCACACTTTCATTATAGCCAGTTCACATGCGACTTAGTAGGTGTGCTTACCAGCTGCTTTTCAAATATGAGGGTTATTTTTATATTTCGGGATCAGAGAACCAAAACAAATGTTAATCGTCGGAAATCGCTTTATTGTTTTTCGAATAATTCTTTCTTAAGATCTACTTTTGCCTGCGTTTGAACCCATTTTCGAAGCTCTTCTACCACTCGGATAGAGGAGTCTCCAAAACATGCTTTCTGAACGCATAAACCGCCTCTTCAGGTGTCGTAAAACGTTGTCCTCTCAGTATATTTCTTACGTACGGGAATAAAACGCAGTCATTCGGTGTCGAGTCAGGTCTATATGGTGGATAACTCATCAAATCGATCTTTAGAATGCTCAAAAATGCAATTGCTTCAGTCGATGTGTGAGAGCTCGCATTGTCGTGGTGAAGAAATTTTTCGAAAGACAACTGGCCATTAAATGGTTTCTGTTATTCAGAATTTACTTTTCTGCGGTGTTCTAGAGGTACGATCCAGTTTAAAAAGAAAAAAGAAAAAAAAAACACAGACAATCGTTTGCTTGGAAGTGCTTCGTGCGCGACGTACTTTTGTTGGATTCGGCTCAATTTTAAACACCTATACAGTTGACGGCTGTTTACTTTCGGGGCTTATTCCACGATTCATCACCTGTCACCTGTCGTGTTTCGAAGTACCTCAATCATATTTTTTTTTAACATTTCTCTTAACAAATTGGCACTAGCTTTTTTTTGAACGTTTGACAAATTGTGTGGGATCCAACATGAAGAGTTTTTTGTTTAAGTCAAATTTTCATGCAACACTGAATATATGCTGGTCTCATTAATACACATAGTTGTCATAATCTCACGATAAGTCACGTAATGATCTTGCGAAATCACTTTGCACACAGTTTCCGGAACTACAACTGATCTTGGACTACCTTCACAAAATTCGTGTTGAAGTGATCTACGACCTCGATTGAATTCACCATCTAATCGATCGATACTGGGCCTTGATGTAGCTTCATCGCCAAAAGCTCAATTAAGTTCATCGAAGCATTGTTGCTGAGTTAACCCACGTCGAAGGTTGTAAAAATAATCGCAATTCACTATTTAATTCCATTTTTGGGCCGAGATGAATATTTTAGGTTACTGTTAACAACAAAAATAACGCTCGTATAAGTTAGTATAACATCTAAAGAGTCAAAATTTGCTATACTGATAAAAGTCTGCAAGACCAAAGCTTCCAAATACCGAAATATAAAAGACAACACTGAGAAATATCTCTACATTTCGCTTAATAATAATATAATATGGCTGCCACGCCTGATCATGCAACAGCCCAGTTCTGCCCACCCAATTCTTTAACACATTTCGGATTGTGTAGGCCTCTATGACTTCAATTTCGTGTGTCAAATCGTGAATCGTACCTGGATGGTCGAACGGCGGCAAATTGCGCAAAAGATCGCTTGTAACGTTGGCTTTATTTCACGTAGTATCCTCATCTTGAAACCACTCATCATTCCTGTCATTCTCTATGACTTTTGAAAATAAATAATCTCTGAAACTCATTCCTCGTATTTGAAAAAAAACGAAGCGGAGCGCAGTTGCAACGTGAGGTTTTAGTTCTTGAGCCAGTTGAACTAACGGATGGCTCTCCGAGCACTCTTAGAGCTTTAGATACAATTTTCGCCTGGTCACGGACCCCTGATCAAACATACCTAAGCCTGCTGTCCCTGCTGTAGGACCAATGGTACGAGGTGTGACAATTAAGTAATTGTCACACGGCGATACCTTTAGAGGCCAAATTCTGAGACACGCTGAGGGCGGTGTGGCACGGCGCGTTGTCGTGATGAAGGCTCCAATTACGAGCGATGTCTGGGCGCACCCTGTTGACTCGTTTTCGCAATCTTTCGAATACTTGGCGATAGTAGACTTGATTTACGGTTTGCCCCGGGTTGAAGAAATTCTTTGTGCACGATTACACGGCTGTCAAACAAGCCAATAATCATCGTTTTCACCTTTGACTTGCTCATGCGAGCTTTACTTAACCTTAAACTCTTTATGCCATCGAAACACCTGGTCACGACTAAGAGCATTCTCACCATGCACTTTTACAATTTTAGCGTACGTTTCCGAAGCTGTTTCGCCTAATTTGGCGCAAAATTTTATCGCGACGCGTTGCTCTTGATTTCGTTTTATCCATTTTCTTGAGGAGTACCACGAACACACGTTTACTCAACACGACACAGCGGGCGAACCAAACAAGCTAGCGCGATGGCAAATATATCAATGGAGAGGAGAAGGATGCCGGGAGAAGGAAAAGGTCGCAGGGGTACCACAATCGTGGTCTCCATTAGTGTGTTTTATGATATCAAAAAGATTGCTGAAAGTTGGAGAAGCTAAAGTAGAAATAAAAATTTCCGAGGAGGCGATGTGATGCCGCACTGAGGACTGCCCAGTGGTAGTGCTCCATCGACTCCTTCACATAAATGTTCTTACATCTTCGATAGAAGTCGTTAGAGAAGTAAACCATTCTCTGACCGTAATTCTACATCAAATAAAGTATAGTTGTGATGCTAATGCACAGACTTTGTTCTCCTCTCTTCGATCAATTGCCATATCTGTCTACTCTCATTGCTTCAGTTTTTCTTCCGCCATCTGCTCCTGCATTTGATAACAGTTCTTGGTAGGTATATTGACGGGAAAAGCGGTATGCCTCCCCCGGGTGCAGAATTTAACACAGTCAGGACTATTTTTCAACTAATCAGCTCGTCGATCTTACAGTTCGATAGCGTATCTCTGTGCCCAGGGAACCAAATCACGGGCATTTGTCATCCAATATTGATATTTTTTAAACTTTCTCCTGCATTCTAATGCCACTTTTAGGACGTGATTGCATTGAAGGGACTTGACTTGACTGTGAAAATAAATTGTGACACACAGACTTGACTTAGTAGAATTGAGTAACCACGGAGGAGCTTTAATTATTGGAGTTAAATACGAGTCGACACCGTCGTTATAAACGGCTACGAATCTTTGATTCAAAGCCTTTACATTATCCCATTCGTTCCTCCTTTTGATTTTTACTGAAAAAGCCTCGTCAAAAGTAGAGTTCCTGTGCGGTTCTAATACAACGGCTTGCATTTAGTCTTCAGCATATAGATCCAGTTGGAGAAGATTAAGGAGAGTTTCAAGGGCTAATGTGTATAATATGAATATAAAAAGATGAATGCAGTACTCATTTTGATCTAGCTCGTAGACTAATCTGTGCTGCAAAACAAAACGCGAGGATGCGATGTATCTCCCATCATACGCACAACACTTTACACTTGTATAATTTTTTTAGTGATTCAAATGGCGTTAATACAGCTTCAGAGCTTCTAGTTTTCTGTAAAGAAAGTAAACTTTATCCCTTAGTAAGTCTGTAATTCATTTGAAAGATTTCTTTTAGCAGTAACAGGACGCGATGATATTAAAACATGCACTTGACTAGCTACACAGTTAATTTGCAGATACGATGACCTCAAGCATGTACAATATAAGTGTATGCAGGTGCAGTCAATTAGACTACTCGTCATAACTCTCAATACCAATGGGCGTTTAGTAATTTTGGCTTCTATTATGCCTCACCTTGATGAAAGAAGCAAGTATCTGTAGATATCTTCCAAGACCTAAGCAACACAGTTGATATTATATGTATTTATGTTGAAAGTGGGCGTGTCCAATATGCGTGCAATGGAGCGTAACAAAGTAGAGCACGTCGCGCTTCAATGAGATGGTTAAATAACTGGATTTTCAAAGCATAATAAATGTGCGCTAAAATTAAAAGCGGCAAATAACTAAACAGCCAGTAGTTGTAGCGATTAATTGCATGTTGCTGTTGATTATTGGCGCTGTTGCTTTTATATGTATCTACTACGTTTTCGTGCCAAGCGTTTATCAGCCTCAACTGAGCTGAATGCACCATAATTTCATATTTTCTTGAGCTAAATAAGCGCTTGGCTATTGGCGAGTTTTAATAAACGTTTTTATGTCCCAACTGTTTTATAGCCACTAGAAGAAGAAATGTACATTTTACAGCCTAACCTTACTCGTGGCTTGTTGAGTTGTGGCTTTGCCAGAGAGGCGTGTGGCGTGTGACATGTAGGCTAAAGTTGTGCTATAGTTATTGTTATTGCCTGCTTGCCTTCGCTTTCCACTCACTCAGTTCTTCTACTGCTGCGTTGTCATTGACGCCCTTGGGCTGGTCATTCTTTCATAACGGCGCAACTTTTACAACACAACAGCCACGCCGCCAGTAATAAGTGAGTAAAAACTTTTTTACAATACTCCCTTTTTTACATTTACTCACTTTCTTTTTGTAATAAACACTCCTCTATTTCTTCTAGTTTATATGCCACTTCTGAGTTTTGCGTTATTCGCATTTTTATTCTCTTTTAATAAAAGTATCTTCATACATATTGTACATCCATACCACTTACCGCTTACTGCAAATTTCACGCTGCGCTAGCAAAACTTCAACAATCACATTGTTGTCCATTAAATGAAAGGGAAATGATGCGAAACGCGCGTTCCTTCTTTTCCTACTTCCTTCCTTGCGCTTGATAACCTTCGAGCTCTTTTATTTTCATTCTCTACAGACATTTACTTCGCTGCGGGTAGCCCACATTCATTAAAATGTGCACCGCAGACAATAAGACGACAGGGCAACAGCGTCTTCTAGAACAATAACGGTAGTTTTGCTGTGTGTGTGCGGTGCTGAGTACTGTGTAGTCATGCGACACGCGTCGGTTGTCTGACCGCCGCTCGCTCGCCAACTGTGAGCCGATGGCTCGCTGTTGCTTGCTCGAAACTAAACGGAAGTGCGAAATGTGTGCTCCGCGTAGCCTAAACAACGGCTATCGTTTAAGTTAACTAACAATGTGCGACTGAGAATTGCAAATGCTCTTCATAACTTTGCTCTGCACTGCCCACGATTACTACTCACTCGTCGTCGTCACTGCCTTCGTTTACTAATAGACTTTTATGCCCATTGCGAATTGAATAGATTTAAATAATAGATGCATTTCAAAAATTATTTACTTCTTAAGAATTTTAACGTCTGTAGGGGGGGTGTGTGTGTGTGTTGTTGGAAAAGTTTTTCCTGTGTCCGGAAACAACTTCATTTCGGCCGGTGGAAAGACGATTTGTGTTGAATGCATTAAAGTTGAAGTTAAGTCATTTCCTGCGCCATACTTTTGCTGTCAATTTACGAAATAGTTAATAATCAGTTGGATTTCGCTTGCCAGCTCTGTAGGAATGCAGGTGTGGAAAATAAAAGAAAGTTTTTTCCATATATAAGGAAGTAATTTTAGAAGTGGAATTTGAATGGGCGTAGTAAATTTTCATTTGAAGGAACATTTAAGGCGAAGGAAAGCAACTAAAACTTTGAGGAGCATTCCTCCAAAGCTGTGTGGGCCTCGACTTGCATCGGAAGCTGCAATTCAAGTTCTCTTCCCATATATAAATCATGCTTTAAAATTCAGAGTTATATACCACTCTAAAGATTGCACAACTATATGGTTTCGACAGTGGAAATATTTAAGTTTCCAACCCCTACTGCATGAATTTTGACCGAACCCAGATAGCTCTGTACTGCTACCATTAAAGGAAGATCATATTTTGAAGTATGACGCAACCTCTCTGATCTACAGCAATGCATCATAAGTCGTAAGTTAGGTTTTGTGTAAAACTTTTCTACCTAAGAACAGACCCCAAAAGTACAGAACGCTCCTAAATGAACTAGTAAGACGGCTTGGCTAATGGCCACTGGTTCAACAGCCTTGCAGGTTCGATCAGTGTATTAAGTCATAAAAGAGTTTACGGTCACTTCACTATAGAAGCAAATTCTCGGCTTATAAAGCTACGCACCAAAGTTGTAGGCCACTCGCTGTCTCTTTCCATCAATTTCCATTTGAAACACAGTACAGTGGCCTGGAAGACTGTACTTTGTTGCCCAAAATATGACTTTACTGTCGGTCTTTTCATTCAGTTTGTCAACATCTCTGAAGTGGTGGACTCTACACTGTTCTAACTTGGCTCGGTATAATCAATGATCAGTTCAAAATCTTGGTGAATCGTGGGTTGGCGTCCGGAGACCGACCGACGTCATTGAGGTCATTTAAGGAGAGACCGAAAAAACGAGCTGTTTCGATGATTCGGTCAAGAGGGAGAACGATGTTAGATGTGTAGATTTTTGGGAGACAAAGAGGTGGTTAGAATCCGACGGTGAACTACTTCATGCAACACTTACGTTAGAAATGTCGGGATGGGTCTGAATAAGCAGAAGTTGAGTCTATTCAAGTATAACCTCACCATCAGGCACGAGGCAGCTTGAGCTCTTCGTTTTGTATAGGCTGTGGTCCCCCATCGAAAGCAGTACAACATAAAGGGTATGTTTGTAAGAGACGGACCATCGGACTGAGATTGACAGCGGAGTTCACTGCAGCCAGTTGGCTATTTGGCTGAAGTTCATATATCTTTGTGAGAACAAAATAGTATTGAAAAATCCACCAACGGTGCCAAAAATTATTAAAGCAACAACAGCAAAAAACAAAATAATCAACACCATCAACTTTACACATCCACCATCAATAAGAAACATCTCCAGAAGCTTACTCTCTGTTTCGCCCTCCTCCTTCCGTGTCGCCCCGCTCAAAAAGTACACACCATTAATTCTCATTTCCACCTGAGCCCTTCATCAGCGTAAATTAACAATTAATCTTTTCAGCACCCAAACGTCAGTCGGTCGGCCGGTGGCTTAGTGGAATTCCCACAATCGCAAGCAGACGTTGACTCGCTGATTGTTAGCATCTTTCACCAACCTAATTTGCCTGCAACAACGGCTTCCACGCAGTTTCGCCACAGCTCCCGGTCTCAGGCCGCCCACAGTTGTTTCACCACTAATGATTGTTATTGTATTTTATTTTTGTTGTTGCTTTTGATGATTTGTTGTTGGTAAAAGTTGATTTACGCGCGCAATTGCTCCTCTACTGTCTTTAACCTTAAATGAGTTGTTGTTGTCTTGTACCTTTTTTTGTTCTATTGAGATTATCATCGTCACCCTCTCCACTGCTATCATTAACATTCAGTTTCGAATCGCAAAGATGGCATTTCACTCCTCATTTCGCACATTGGGGAAGAGTAACTGCTGCAGTTGGAGTTTTTACCCCCCAGTTAATACTGGCTTCATTTTGTTGTCTCAGAGGAACTCCAAGTGGTGGTGGTGGTTCGTCGGCCGGTGAGTTGGGCGTTCTCCATATTATAACGTGGGGACTCTCTGTCAGCAGGTTAATGTATTGTGGGGTGCATGGAAGTAGGTTGATTGAATTGATATGGAGGTTAACTGCTGGTATGAGATACCAAATGCAAACAGTGCGAAGTTGGGCCAAATGCGTAATGCTCAGAAGCAATTCGTGGGAGACTTGCTAGTGATTGTGGCAAAGGAGGCTGTTAGTGCTAAGTGGGAGCAATAATTACAGTTAGTTTGATGAGTAAATTATGCGCAAGTGGTTGGGGTCTTATGTTAATCCTTGAAATGAAATATTTATGCAATGAATTAGTTTAAGGAAATATTTTTTTAACGTCAAATATGAAAGGAAGAAACTACGACTTAAATAAATGACAAAATGGCACGAAATTCGCGAAAAATTCGTACCTGCACTGGTGTAGCAGCCACTCATAAGTCGTGGATTCCGGGAATGTTTTGTAAAGCATGTAGAACGCATCATGTAGATGATTGTTACTTTTCCTTGATGAACTTGGGCAATGCGAGCGACGGACAAGGAGAGCTCATACACGAATATCTAGTTAACAACGAAAGACGATACCAAGGATAATGGATTAAGCGACCATCGTTGGATTCGTTATATGTGAAACAGATCCCAAACCATTCAAAAGCTTCAGTCAGTTCAAAGTCTTCATGATCAAATTACCATTAATTTTTAAAAATTATAAACACAAATTTTCTCTCCCGCTGTTTTCACCGGTGAGTATTGCAGCGAAAACTTACCAAACTGGAATTTTCTTATCCATTCGGACCACATGACCTAACCAACGTAGTATCTTCATTCACTGAACTGCACGTCAATGTCACCGCATAACTTGAAATTACCTTCTACGGTATTTGTCGTTCTCAATGCGCAAAGGAGCTTATCGAATGTTGTCACCGTCTAGACCTTCGCACTATATAGAGGTTTGTCTTTGTACGTCTAGAGAGAGAGAGAGAGAGAGAGAGAGAGAGAGAGACAATAGTGATGTTTTGTTGGATTATAAAGCTGACATTAGTGTTGGTTCTTATGCTGGTCCCTAGTTAGATGAAATTATCCACTGACGATCACTTACGGAGGGCTTTACCTTTTTACACAGTACGCTCGATAGAACCTTATATGCAATATTGAGGAATCTAATCCAACTAGCGTAGACCGTGGGATCCCCCCTTAAATGGATTGGGTAGAGCACACTTAGTTTCCAATTATCTGTTACGCTTTTATCCTATCATTTCCTGCAAAGAAGCTGATGACATGCCTTCTGTCAGTTAGTCAGTCACCTTACGTTAGGGTTGCCGTTAAATTATTTATAATAATAATAATAAGCCCAACGAACACCCTCCACCCGCCCAACCGACACGAGAGGCGTCATCCGCATAACGTACGGAATAGACCGAGTCATGATTGGGAAGCGTGACGGCCAGGAAGGTTTTGCTGTGTGTTTGGTGGGATTGGCAAGGCAACATCTACTACGAGCTGATCCCCTATGGCCAAACGCTCAATTCGGCCCTCTACTGCCAACAACTGGACCGCTTGAAGGCAGCACTCATCCAGAAGAGGCCATCTTTGATCAACAGAGGCCGAATTGTGTTCCATTAGGACAACGCCAGGCCACACTCGTCTTTGGTGACACGCTGGAAGCTTAAGGAGCTCGGATGGGAGATCCTAATGCACTCACCTTATAGTCCGGACCTGGCACCAAGTGATTACCATCTTTGCCTGTCCATGGCGAAAGTGCTTAATGGTGAGAAGTTGGCCTCAAGAGATGCCTGTGAAAATTGGCTCTCCGAGTTTTTTGCCAATAGGGACGCAGGCTTCTACGAGAGGGGTATAATGAAGTTGGCATCTCGTTGGCAAAAAGTTTACGAACAAAACGACGCATATTTGACTTAAATCGGACAAATGTACACAAAGTTATCATATTTTGAAAAATCAATAAAAAAAACCGAACGAAATTTTTACTTGACCTAATATAATAAAAATTGGACCGAATATAGAACGCCACAGCAAAGTAGGGTTTATGGTATATTTTTTGCTTAATTTTGGAATTGCATTGCATTTATTCTTCTGGGAATTTTGTTATGCAAAACAAAGCAATTAATTAGAAAAATAAACACAAAATCCTTAATAAACTGAACGCTAATTGCAAATTAACAAATATTGTGGCGTCAATTGGTAGCCACAGACCGCGTTAGTGGAAGTGTTGCACTAAAGTTTTTGTTGATTTTTTATGCATTTACATATGTATATACCAATGTGTGATTGTTAATGTAATATATATATTTATTTTATTATATAAAATGTATATTAAAATATTTAAACCACTCTGCAGGAAAGTCTGTTGCCGATCAAAGTCTAGCTTTCCACAAAATTTACTAAATTTCAAGTTGTAAAGAGTAGCTTTTGTCATTTTCCTGCAGGTGCATATGTATGTACGTAAGTATGTTTACCATACATATATATATGTTGAATATAAGTTGTTGAAATGCGTAATTAGTGGTCATTAATTATTACATATTCGCCGCTTTCAATTGTAGTCATTGCGGTTGTATGATTTTGCGAAAAGTGGTCTCGATGCTTTATATACAAACATAATTAGTAACCATGTGATATACAATATGTATATGCGTTTCGATTGAAAATTAATAAATCATAAAGCGTTATAACAAGCGCAAATATTATGAATAGACGTAATTAATCATGAAATGTGAAATTTTATAAAATTTGCCAAAATTTATTCAAAAATACTTGCTGCAGAATTTACCGTGCTAAAAAAATTCCAAAAATTCGAACTAAAAATTAATAGGTACTATGTGTAAAATTCAAATCAATATCCAATAAATATTCTGACTAATTTTGATATTAAAAAGTGTCAGAATTTTAAAATTAAAATAAAATGTCAAAAAATGGCATTTTCATGGGAGTCTGAAATATAAAAAAAATATATAATAATATGAAAAATTAAAAATAAATGAATTTTCAGAATTAAACTCTCATTAAAGCTGTCGGAACATTGCAGTTCAAAATTTTTTTATTCAAAGTATTGACCATTGGTTTCTACACATTTCGCCCATCTCTCAGGCAAATTATGGATTCCATTCCAAAAAAACTTTTTCTCTTTCGAGGCAAAACATTCGATGAGCCATTTTTCGACTTCTTCAAAATTAGCGAAGCACTGCTCTGCAAGGGAGTGTCTCATCGATGCGAAAAGGTGATAGTTGGACGGGGCGAGGTCTGGAGAGTACGGCGGGTGCGATAATATTTCCCAATTAAGTGTTTTTAATGTGTCTTTCACCAGTTTAGCGGTATGAGACGGCGCGTTGTCATGTTGCAAGATAACTTTGCCATGTCTTCGGGCCCATTCCGACCGTTTTTCGATCAACGCATGATTCAAATTGATCACGGTAGCGATCCGTGTTCACCATTTCACCAGGTTTTAACAACTCGTAGTACACCACACCACACTGGTCTCACCAAACGCAGTCGATGGGCCAGCTTCACCAGGGGAAAGTCATGATTTTTTGCGCTTCGGGTTCTCAAAATAAATGCAGAAAAGATTTCCTTTCGAATCGTTGAAGCAGCATTTCACAAAAAGTTTTTCGATTTTCCATTTGTCTATCGTTCAGCTGGTGCGGCACCCATTTTCCATACTTCTGGATCCTTCCCATGGCTTTTAAACGTTGGCAAATTGCTCCTCGAGTCACATGTAGTGTTGCTGCCAATTTTTTTTGCGAATGGGTTGGATCAACATCCAATAACGCCTGCAATTTCTCGTCTTCGAAATTTTTCGCTGCACCAGGATGTTCATTGTCTGTCCAATCGAAATTTCCACTTTTATATTGACGAAACTGGAGCATGTTCACCATAAGTTTCTACCAGCAACCGGTGAGCTTCAGCTGCTTTTTTCTTTTGATGAAATAAGAAAAGCAACGAATGCCGCAAATGCGATTTACTTGGAACGAAACTCGACATATTCACTGAGGTAAACAAATATGACGCTATTATTTTGGCGGAATGTGACTTGCGTATTTTTGTAGGTTAATGTCAATAGAAAAAAATTACACACATGCCAAATCATAGAAATTTATACATATTGCTAGCGACATCTACTATTAAAACCGGCACACTTCAACAAACACACCTGGTAAATATTTTTTATAAAAAAATGCTAAACCACCTGAAAATAATTTTATTTCCATTAGGTTCCAAAAAATACAATGCAAAACCTTTGAGTTTTATTTGTCTATATTATTTTTTTTGGTTGCATTGAAAGGTTTTACTTTTTTCCAAAGAAGTTTTTTTAATTTTTAAAGTTGAAAATTTATTTAAAAAAAGGAATGAAATTGGTAACACAAAAATAAAGCAAAAGTCAAAAAAACTTTTTATGTCAAATGGTTAATATTTTTGAAGAAAAATTTTGAGGGAAACTATTTTATTTTTTGTATCATGTTACAGACTATAATCCCCTTTTGGAACTCTTTTCATAGAGGATAACTGCGGTAGAGTCATGAAATATTAAGGTGGCAGGAATGGAACTTGTAGCAACGCAAGTGCAGGCAAACTTGGCCAAAATAATATTTTAAAAGCTCGTGTGGAAAAAGTACGATATTCTAAAGATTTTTCTTAACATTGTATTATAAGACAGAAGGCAGAGTGACTGGAGAGCTAATAAATCCTGTTGGAGTTGAAGAAATGGCAGAAAAGACGAGAAGAAGGAGACGATTCATTTGTTATACCTTGCTCTAAGCAGAAGTAGACTTCCTCATATTGCAGTCACTTTTGCTATTGACCTTTGCCTTTTGACGGAAGTTAGAATAATCAAATCTATTAAAATTCATTAGGGAATCTAAAATGGAAGGTAAATGAGAGAAGAAGAATAATTTTCGTGACACCATAATAGGCCTTTATATTTGTTCAAATGTGTCTACCTACCGAAATTTTTTTCTACTATTTTATAAATGGAAAATATTTTTTAATTAACAAATCGAATTGAAAATTTACATATATTTTTTTAAACGCAAAATTTATGACACAAAATCTGTCCGAAATGTCTCACTTTTTGGACTAATCTCATATTCATATTTTTAATGAAAAAATCATTTTGTAAGGGGAAAGGGCAAAAAACCATTCTAGTTTCGTCGAAGTAAGTAATTCCTAAGACATCAAATAGGCTTCCTGAGCTCCTCATTTAGACTGTAATAAACACTGATAATTTTTATTATCAATCAATATTATTTTTTTTTGGGGAGTAAGAGATTCCTCTCACCCTTCCTAGATACTGCAACCACTTGGTTTGTTTTATTAATCCTGCTGACGCAAGGCAGTCAAAGTAGAAATCTCCGAGGAAATGTTGTCGGGCCGCACTTAGGGCGGCACAGTGGCAGATGTAGTGCTTCACCGACTCCTCCTTGTCTGTGTCTCTGCAGTGGCGATAGAAGTCATTAAAGAAGAAGAGCCCATCATTCTACCATGAGTCGCCATCAAACAGTGTCCGGACATAAGCCGGTTTTTATGCTCATGAAGGTTCACTTAGAAGGAGTAGAAACTTAATTATTTTTGTAACGATCAACGGCCAGATCTGCCTGGTTACATTGCAAGTGGTTTCTAGTAGCTATTATGCTGAGGAAACAGGTAACAGGCTTGCAGGCCCGCAGGGTTTACCGGGGTTAGGATTGTACCCTTTCTTGCTGGCTCATTAGGCTCACAATTTCTTGGGTTTGTTCCGCTTGAAAGACGCTGCTGAAGTCTGGGAAGTCTATTATTTATGCCGACTTATGCAAGTGGTTCCGAGTGAACCAACCCTGCTATCGAGTTTTGAGCCGTCAGTAAAGATGGATACATTAGGTATTCGCGTTTTAAGTTTAGAACAAGCATTGTAATAGTATTTTTAATATTAATTTTGGATGATGGTCTGACCACTCGGATATTGCGGCCACTAGTAGAGTACATATGTATTTGTCATATTTGAAAAATTTTGTAAAAAGGTTTGTGTAATTTAGTTTTTAATTAAATATAAATTTATTTATCCTTTTTGCTTTAACTTAATACTTCCTGGTCATTCATTCGTAAATCCAGTTATTTTATAAATTCTTCTTCTTGCCATAAAATGGCGCCAAGCTCAGCTAAGACGTTTGCGCTGTGCTTTGCTGCAAGATTTTTATCGCACCTCGAACAGTATTCCTTCCGAGCTCAAAGCAGTTTATTCTTTTTCTCTACATACATACATATGTACATATAAATATAGGAGTCTAAAATGACGTACATTTGTATTGACATTTATACAAATGTGTCATTAGAAATGTCACTACATATTTTCTTTCAAACTCATATATTTATGTACAC